>CAJNIZ010042972.1:64939-143864 GCA_905231905.1 Symbiodinium pilosum
TATCCCCAAATGTAGGCCCCCACATGAGCCATTGTCTAAACTCCTAGTATCCCCCTTAATAAGCCCTATAGTAGTCCCCTATATAATCCCCTGTATAACCTCCTTTAAGGAGTTTAGGCTATAGCTCACATTGTGTAGAGGGCTTCGGGCTTCCTGGGGAGCCGTCGGTCGAGGACTTGCGGTTCGCAGTATTGAGGGGTCCGTGGCATGTTGAAGAATGTTGCGCTTGGGAGCTTAGTCATTTTTCAACCCTAAACCCTAGACCCTAAACCCTAAACCCTAGATTCGGACTCAGGGTTTTGGGTTTAGGGCTTAGGGATGTTCAGGGTTTAGGGTGCCCTTAAACCTTCAACCCTGTAGCTGTCCTGTACCTGTGTGGTTTTGGTCTTTTGCTTTTGAGACCCGAAAGCTGCCAAGCGCCTAGCCCTTATTCTTACCCTCCCCTAAACGGACATGAAGCTCCATAGAGCGCGCTTTAAAAGCGCAGGAGTCTTTACCCGTACTTTTGGGGGTTCAGGATATAGGGTTTGGGTTTAGTTTGGGGGAGGGTAAGGTCGAGTGAGGTCCTCCCCTGCGTGCAGTACGTGGCAATGTGCTGATCTGCCGGCAGGGGATCAGCTGAGCTCTCCCTCACCCGCCTTAGGATTAAGCTCTTGCCCCCGCCCATGGTTTGTGTAATCCCGTTTGCATGAAGATTTATAGACGGTCTATAGTGACTAGTGTTTGTGGACCGCTTGTGACATATATCCCACCCCCCTGTGGTCCTGTGGCCTGTGGTCTGGATCTTGTGGTGGTTTACTTGCTGTTTATAGATGGTTTATAAAAAGCTTCTGATAGTTCACAGAGGGTGTGCAACAGTTCATAGAAGATTCAAGAAGGCTTGCAGAGGGTTATGGCCTTATGGTAAGCTTATGCAAGATGAAGACCTAGCCGAGCCCTGACTGTGAGTGCCTTTAAAATGCGCCGACAATATGAGGCTTCAAGAGCGATGACAGTTGCGAGGACCGCGCTGAGGACCGCCCCCATCCTTGTGACTGTTGGTATTTATGAGGCGCGCCGAACGCACGAGGGGCTAAAAAAGTGACGACAGTTACGAGGCAGGCAGGCAGGCAGGCAGGCAGGCAGGCAGGCAGGCAGGCAGGCATCACAAACAACGACTGTTAATTACGCGGATGGTGACCCTGAGGGGCCCCATGCCTGTGACTGGGTGAGGGGTTGTGCCGTGTGATGCTATAGGGGGGCATGTATGACTTTCTGGTTATGCCTATATGTGCTCCCCCACTCCCTCTCAAGTACCAGACTGCGAAAGCCTGGTCCAGGTCGCTTGGCCTTGGAGGAAATATGTTCCACGCTGACCACACTGGCTACCAAGGTGCCCTCAACCAAAAAGATCTAACTTAGCAGCCCTAGACTTCATACTTCAAGCCCCAACCCCTAAGTCATGTATTAGTGTCCTTCGTAGAGGGTCTGTCCTATCTACGGTCCGCTAGGAGTGTAGCCTAACTAGTGCCATGTTCTTTTCCATTCCCTAAACCCTAAACCCTAACCCCAAAACACCAAAAGCTGCAAACCCTAAACAAAACAAAAAGTCTTTCCCACACCCTAGAAGACCCTGCCAGGCCTCCCGGAGGGACACGCCGACCGCCAAGCCGCTTCGGGCCTTGCTGAGGCAGGGAGGGCATTGGTTTGGGGTTTAGGGCTTAGAGTTTAGGGTTTAGAGTTTAGGGTTGGAAAGGGATTATGGATTTAGGGATAGGTTTAGGGCTTCCGGCTTTTCAGCAGGCTTTAAGGTTGAGGGGGTGTAACAATCAAGGACTTTGGGGTTCTAGGGCTTGGATTCACGGTTCGGGTTTACGGTTGGGCCCTGGGGGATTTTAGTGGCAGAGGGTTCTGGAGATCAGGAGTTGGTCTTTCTGGTTTCGGTGCTTTAGGGTGTGGCTTTGAGGTCTATAGGGCTTTAGGGGATTCAGGAGTCGGGGTATAACCGGTTGAACCTAACGTTCATGAATTACAGTTGCGTTTCGTAACAGAACTGGCTAGGTTTGGGATGCAAATTTAGGAGCTACGTACAGCTGTCTAGCTCATACTTGAGTGTAGGTCTGTCGGAGTTGTACGCAAAGCCAGCAAAGCCAGTGTACCCGATTGTCAAACCTAAACCTGAAACAGGCGGGACCATGAAGCTTCGCATTCCCTAAGGGTCCAAGGACCCAAATAATGGGGTCCCTTTGCAAGGGGATAAAAGGGGGATATATAGAGGTATTAGGGGATTATATAGGTGTATAAAGGACCCAAATAATGGGGCTTTAGGGCCCAAATACCATTAATATTCTAGTATTTGGGCCCTAAAATCCTATTATTTGGGTTCTTGGACCCTTAGGGATTGCTGGACATCCAAAAGTTCGAATTTAAGCCCGCAATGCACTTCCATCGTCGTCCGCTGCCCGAAACCCGAAATCCAACGCACCACGTCCTCTTTCCAGCATCATAACCCTAGACCGCTAGGAGAGACACTGAAGTAGAACCCCCAATATGTCACGAGATACTACTCCCTAAACCCTAAACCCAAAATAGTAATTTCCACTTTCTTTTCCATTATCCTTATATAACCCCTACATGGGTACCCCAAACCCAAAATAGTAGCTTCCATGTTCTTTTCCATTATCCTTATATAACCCCTATGGGTAATTTCATCCTACCAGGGTTGCAGGATTCTTGCTGCGCAGGCGGTGGCGAGGGGTCTTTGCGACATTATGGCAGAGGCCGTGCTGTGTTTCGAGGATTGATACGGGCGTCTATTGCTTGCAAGAGGCCTTTGGGGGAACTTTTGGGGTTCAGGAATTAGGGGCTTAGGGTTAGGAGTTTGAGGTTCAGGGTTTAGGCTTAGGGTTTTGTCAGTGTTGGGTTAGGGGTTTAGGGTCTAGGAGTTGGCTCTAGGGGTAGAGGTCCTTTGGGCAGCTTAGGGAGAACCTGGTAGTCTTGAGCATTACCACCTACCACCCTTGAACCACCCCCCACCCCAGAGCCTAAGCTCTTGAACCCTGGGCCTCTAAACCCCAAGCACTCAAACCTTAACCCCTGAACCCCTGAACCCTAAAGTGTCCAGTGAGAATCACCAGGCTGGTCGGCCTCGGGCGTGACCCACGTCAAGTTTTAGCGCAGACTGATGGGTTGGCGGGCTTTCTACGGCATTGCGCCTGTGTAAAACAGTTTAGGGTTAAGGGCCTGAGAAGAAACAGCTCTTCATGCACAATGCCTACAGATCCATCAAATAGGAGGACCTAAACGCTGAACCCGATTCTGAGGATCCAATTTTCACGGACCTTGAACGAGGACCTGGCGCCTGTGGACCCACCGGAGTAGGGCTTTAAGGTGTGGATACTACAGCCCCCAAATAAGAGCAAGATTCAATCCTCCTCTTCCTTGCAATGGTTTATGAAAAGAATATCATCTAGTTGGTTTAGCTAGCAAACTAAACACTATTGTACCCTAAACCCTGAACCCTAAGCCGGCCCCCACCAGCATGAGCGAAAAAGCTAAACCCCAAACCCAACAGGCGGAAAAGGTCCCTCCCCAACAAAGCCTAGGGCTATTTGGGGCTTTCTGGGGGAAGGGTTTGGGCTTTGGGGGCTAAGGTTTGGGGGATCCTGTTCTGAGGGTCCAGGAGCTGTAGGGTAAACCCTAAACTCCTAAACCCTAAGCCCTAAACTCCTAAAGCCTCAACCGTACTGTGATTACCTACCTCATGCAGAGGCAGGCTCTGCACCAGTTCGCTGCGCTCTGCAAGCCAAAGAGGCAGGAAATCACAGGTTTTAGGGTTTTTGATTTAGATTTGCCCCTCCTCCAAACCAACATGGGGCGTATGGTCTAAACTCCACAAAGGGGGTCCCCTCATGCTAACATGGAACCTAAACAGTAGCCCCAGAAAGACTACTGTCCTTGTGGGGCTCCTTTGTGGGAAGGTAGAGATTAGGCTACACCATTTGAAAGGTTTAGGGCTGAGGCTTTGGGGATTTGAGTTTGGAGTTGAGAGTAGGTTCAGGGTTCAGGGTTTCTGGGGCCTGGGATTTGGGATGTAGCGGTTGCATTTGGCGCACAGGTTAGTTGTAGAGGCGAAATTAACTTCATGCATACACATACATCCATACGTGTACATACATACAGACATACATACGTACCTACATATACGCATACATGCATACATGCACCCATACATGGATGCATACATACGTTTACGCATGCAAGTATGTATGTATGTATGTATGTATGTACGTACATCAGCAAGGTTGTTAGGGATGGTGTTTCTTCTGAGGAAATGGAGTACAACATGTGCAGGCTTTTGCGGGCAGGAAACAAGAAGAGGCTTTATTGGCAATTTAGACACTATGTGTGTTAACTGTTATTACCGCTTTTGCCTTACCACCTCTCCCGCCACTCTTACTACTATCACTACTAATACATCCAGCGGTGTTTTTCTAGAGTCCACAATCTGCGAGCATAATGGAGATAAAGCAGGTTGTGTCCAAAGCAAGGTCATCTTAGAACCCCATTCTGGAGTGTGCCGCATTCAGAGTGGCATCATGCCGGGCATTAAATCTTTGCCGAAAAAGAAGGTGTCATAAGTTTGACAGGCCACACATATGGTCATGTTTGGAGGTCTAGTAACTTCATTGTCGTCGTCGAGGAGGTACAATGTGGATGTAACACGCATGATGTCTCAAGCTTACCCTTGTCTTCAGCTGTCTTGTGATTGATGAAGGAGGACCTTTCTTACGAAAATGCCAAGCACATGAACAAGAAGTTTTAAAGTGGGGCTCAAGGTTCGTATGCATGAGGCAGCTGGAGAAGGAGATGGAGGTCCCTTTGCTCGAGAGCTTTTTGAACCCTTGAGCCCTTGGTGTCCTGGAGTCCTATACTTAGGCCTGCTATCTTCCTGCGCTTTTTCACGTGACTCGTCCATGATTCAAGTATATAGCGGGCATATAGGGTATCTAGGGTTATATTAGGTAATATGAGGGTTATATAGGGTTACATAGGGGTATATAGGAGAATGGAAAAGATCATGAAAACTAGTTTTCCCTTGCTCCTGACATGAGTTGAGAAGGCAGCGCTCCTTGTCCTGGTTCATACTCATCAAGGGCGGGTCTGGCTTACTTACCCCTATCATGGTCCTTGTATTGATGGCAGTTAGAAAAGCCATTGCTAAACATTCCTAGGCCTTGAACCTTACACACTCAGCCCTGACCCTCTGTAGGGTTTCTTAATATCAAACGCGCTGGGGCCCAAAAATTCTTGGGCCCCCTAGAACCTACCGCAGCAATCCCTTGTACAGGACCTGGAGCCCAATCCGGGCTTTGTGGCACTGGCAGGGCCAGGTGTGCAGAACTCAGTTCAATCATCTTGCATGGTCTTGCATTTAGGGAGCAAGGTCCATAGTCCCCCTTAAGTAGATAGAATATGGCTTCGGGTACATGACAATAAGATCCCTATGTACCCCATATTCTATCTACCTAAGGGGGACTATACTCCCTAAACCCTAAACAGTAGTTTCCATTTTGATATTATCCCAAAATAACCCCAATACAACTTAAGGGGGACTATAGGTGCTTGAGCTGTCCGAGGGTTGCAGCAGAAGTCTGAGAGCTCCGGGGATTTGAGATGAAGGGTTCAGGTCTGCGGGTGTTTGGCAATGGGGTTTGGGGAAAACTCATGTGGAATGTAGGACTTAAAGCCTTATCGATTCAGAATTGCTGCCAGGGTGGTGGGTGGTGAGGTCATTCTGTGACGAATGTCAAACTCCAGCAAGCTGCATTTCTGAAGCTGTAAAGTCTGAGAGCTCACACACCCGAGGGGTGTGAAAAGCGCATCCTTTCAAAGCTGCCTGCTTTGCCAAGTTTTCCGCGCTGGCAGCAGCTGCTGGCGGTCGTCGATCCGAGGTGCACTTAGCAAAGCCTATTCTAGCCAGCATTGCAGGGATGATTCGGCTCATTCTTGACTGGCTTGGGATTGTATACAGCTCATTATTGATTACTTTGGGATTGTTTTGCACTAAAGTCAGGTAAGGAATATGGAAACGTAGTGTCCAAGACGATCCCAACACAGAACCAGGATTGGCGGGCTCTGCGTGTGGGATGGTACTGGCCTTTTGTCGTTGTCCAAGTAGCCGAGTAGCTAGCTGTTCATGCGCCGCAAAGGTGCTAACCTTGAACGATTTTTGGGATGGTCTATATTCCTGCCAGAATTAAACACCTGACCTGTGTTGGGCCAGGGATTTGTGGCTCAGGTTTCAAGTCTACACTCCCGAAACAGACATGGAACTTGCAAAGGAGCCCTACAAAGGCGGCCAGCCTTTCTCAAAGGAGGTTATATGAGCTGCAGTTATAGTATACCTTGAAGGGGATTGTATAGGTGAGTATATAATGGAGAATTATAGGGGGTCATTAAGTGTGATACCAGGAGTTTAGACTATAGCTCATATTGGCTCAATATTCGTTTCGAGTTGTGAAAATTATGGTCTCTTTTTGCGTCAGTGTTAGGGCTGCATTAACAGTCCCCGAGCGGACGGGGGAAAGGGGCTAAAGGATTCCAAGCTTGGTTCCCTTAATACAAGTTCTGGTGGTTGTGGCCTGATGTAGAGTGCAGCAAGTAGGTGGTGCAGAACCCCCAGGACTATCTTGTGCTCAGTCAGGCATGAGGGTACGGATCCCTCCATAGGTCCTTTTATGACCACTAAAACAATCCCTATGGTTTAGTACTTACGGTCTAGGACCCTGATCCCCAGACACCCTACACCCTTAGCCCTTTGGTAGCCTTTTTTCCATTCCCCTAGTAAACACCGGCGAGACGAATGCCCTCAAATGAGCCATACTCTAAACTCCTTAAAGGGGATTATATAGGGGAGCGTTATGGGGCTTATTGAGGGGGATACAAGAGGTTTAGGCCCTAAACCCTAAGCCCTATATTATATGGGCTTCTTACCTGGGGATACACAGAGCTTAGACTATGGCTCAAATGTATACCGTCCGTAGCGCAGGACGTGGAAGACTCCGATCCCGACAATTTCTCAGATGCCGACGGCGAGGCGACGATTTGGTTGGGGTCTAGGGGTTTGGGGGTTTATATACCGTCTAGGCGTTTAGGTTTAGGCGTTTAGGGTTAGGGGTTTAGGGTTTAGGGGTCTAGGGTTTAGGGTTTAGGGGTTTAGGGTTACTAGTAGGGGTTTAGGGGTTAGGGTTTGTAGTCCCACTTAAGTAGATAGCATATGGGGTATATGCGATCATGATATTGGGCAATTTCATATTCTACCTACTTGAGGGGGACTACAGGGTCGAAGGAAAAACCTTAATCCAAAACCCTGAACAGTAAACGCAAGTCCTAGACTCTCAACGGGACACGGGACCAAAACCCAAAATGAAAACCCTGAGCTGTAAACACAAGTCCGAAACTGGTTCATTCCTGTATTTGAATAGAACCAAAACTGGAATTCAGTAAGTCTAGCCAAGACGTCCTACCTTTGCTGGAAAATCCCCTGACAAAATGTAGGACAAACGCCAGAAAGGGAAGGACCTACATCGTCAGAAATCATAGCTGCGTATGCCTGGCTGGATTTTAGTGCAAGAAAAGCTAGAAACGTCACCTCAAGAACCCTAAACCCTTGTGGATTTACGGTTGAGGGTTCTGCGGTTGAGCCAACCATTTGGAACGGTTCAGGGCTTCCAGTTCAGGATGCAAGCAGGATAAATTGAGGGTTGCAATCCGGGTCACAGTCTATTGGTTTTGTGCTAGCTTCAGTTGTTCAAGCTTCAGAGCTTCATCATTCTCATGTTGTTAGTACAGTTCCCACTGATACTGCTGCTTCTTTGACTGGTCTTGTCATGTTAGTACAGTTCCCACTGATACTGCTGCTTCTTTGACCGGTCTTGTCATTCGGACAAACTTTTCGCATTGGTGCAAATGGCTTGTTTACCGCCAGCTTGAAGCCTAAAGAGCTGCCCCACTGCCTCGTAATCAAAAAAGATATCTCGCACTGGAGTATGGATCCCTGCTTCTTTGGCAGCATCCTCCTCTAAAACCCTAAAGCCTTCAAGCCTTAGTTTGCACGTCTTGCATAAAGCCTTAAGCCCTTAAACCTGAAACCCTAAACTCCAAGCCCTTAAACCCTAAACACTCAACCATCAAGGGGGCATAGTATTCGACTGAAGCTTCCCGAAAATTTGGGACTCCCAAGAATACCATGAGACCTTGGACTCCCTGCAAGGCTCATCATCCTAAATGAGCCATAATCTACACTCCATAGAGGGAAGGTATATGAACTACAGTCTAAACTCCTTAAAGGGGAGTTCTAGAGGGGATCATATAGGGGACTACTATAGGGCTTATCAGGGGGGATACTAGGAGTTTAGACTATAGCTCATATGAGAAATTAGATAGGGGACTCCTATAGGGGTTTTTACGGGGATACGAGGAGTTTAGACTTTTGCTCGAGCTACGCCTGAAACTGCGGGCGCCTCATTTCTGAACGGCGAGACCCAAACCCAAGTGCTAAGCACCCTGACTCCGTGTCAGATTGGATACTAAACTCTCAAAAGAGACTCTAGTAAGATTGCTGTTGTACATGAGGTCCATGCTACTTGGATAAGGGTTGACTTTATGGCATTTCTGTATAAGCCTTCGCCCCTATGTCCCAGCAATCCCCATACACTCTAAACCCCAAGCGGTTCGCTGTTAATTGTGGGTAGGGAAGTGGCATATCCCAGCTTCCATCCTTTCGTGTCTCGCTTCTGCTTTGGTCTTGGTCAGTGCATGTGAAAGTTTCTTGACATTATGGACCCTTGCTGGTACGAGTTATAGTAATAATACGCCACGAAGGTTTCTGGCGGATGCCAAATGAGACCGCCACTTTGAAGACTACTGGTATATGGGAGGCTGGTGAGGCTATGTACGAGGCAATTGTTTTCGGATGACATACTCGCGTGTTTTCAGCCCTCCTCATGCTCAGGATGATTGGTGAGCACCACATGCGCGGTGACATGCGCAAGTCGATTGCAAAAGACCTTCGGGGTGCATGTGGGTATTGGTCTAAATTCCCTATAATACGGGGTCCTATATTTGGGTTCCCATTATAGTACGGGGCCCTATATAAATTTCCCCCATTTTGGGAACAGTAATTTAGGGAAACTACCATGTCTATAGTCTTTGAACGCCAAATTTTTCAGCACAATTGAAGCATCATAAGTTGTGCAAGATCTGCCCACTCAACAACATGCTGGGTCCAACTGTTCTTTGATGATCATTTTGCTAGTCTGAGGGTCCAAACTTCTCGGTGACTTTTCAGCGCGAGGGAGGACAAGAAGAGACAGACAGAGAGAGGCAGGCAGGCAGACAGGCAGAGAGAGATAGAGAGGGAGGCTAGGAAGGAGGGGAAGAATCAGGAGGAAGAAAGGGCCCGAAAATGATCAGTTATTGTCATTATTACCACTATTATTTTGACTGGTACTATTATTCCTATTCTTACTATGATTACTGTTGCTTGGTGTGTTGATGTCTGGCCTGGTGCTACAGGGCTTTTTTTCGCTCGTGACCCTCTCAACCCTTGTGGCTAATTCTGCGGGGATGGCCCGGAAGGGTCTAGGCTCCTAGAGTAGACCTTAGGTGGACTTGGGTTTAGGGTTTAGGGTAGGTGGACCCCCCACCCTGTAATAGTGGCATAGCAAGATAAGAGGACCCCAATATAATCACCACTATCCCTTATAGTCACTGTTACTGGGTGGGGGTCCCCTACGGTAGCCCCCGTATAATCCCAGTTTCCAGTTCATGCTCCATTTTCACATTTGATTCTCAGAAAGCCCAAGGCAATCCCAGTTTCCATGTCATTTTCCAGTTTCTCTTAAAGTTGATTCGCAAATATTGGGGGCAATGATTATCCTTTAGGCCCTAAGCCCCTACTATTTCCAATCATTATCCCCAAGCCCTAAACCCTAAACCCCTATTATCCCCCATCATTGTCCCTAAACTCCAGATCCTAAATAGTAGGATTACGTCCCCAACCTACCCCCCGCACCCAGAGAGTTTTGATGCCTTGAGCCGTCCGATCCTTCCGTCTAGGAAAGCCTCAAAGACTTTGCTTTGCAAAAGTTGTCTTTTAAATTGAGACTTTGAAGGCCGAAGGTATTGGTACCTGTTTTGCCGCAGAAATGCGGAATATGGATTTCAATGCTTGTGAATCTACATGAGCCATAGCGTAAACTATCCCTCGTAAGAACGCCCATAATGCTCCCCTATATAATCCCTTATATACCCCCTCAAAGGAGTTTAGACTACAGCTCACATAAGCAAAGAAGTCCTCAAACTGGGACGGGGCCACAGGGCTTTTGGCGGTCTGGCGGCTCAAATCTGCTCAGCGGAAGTGCCTGGGTGAGCCTCTCAAACCTTTTTGGGCAGTCGCTGCTTCTGCCTTCAGAATGCCGTGCCATGGAGACATCTCCTCGTCAGATGACGGCGTGGGGGTTGCAGTGGTGAGCTATAAGCTTCCGAGGCTCCACACCACTGCTGAGGCGGTTTAAGGGTTTAGGGCTTAGGGCTTTTTAGCACTTAGTGTTTAAGATGTCAGGCTTGTGGTTTGGGCTTGAGGTTTTCCGGGTTATGTACAGGGCATAAGCAGAAAATTGACGTACTTGGGGGCTTTGAGTCCGTGCTGGGGCCCATCTAAAGCCTGAAGTCTCAGCCCTTAACCCAAAGCCGCAAGCCCTGAACTGCGCCCACAGCAGGTGCTAGCAAACTGCCAGAAGATTGCAGAGATGATCGGGGGCATGAAGGTGGGCCTATATCCAATAAAATTCCCGAGGAGCACTCTTAGCGTTCCACGTTCGAATGGGGGGTATGCCTCAGCCTTGCGCCCTCACACTGAAGCCAGGTATGTAAAACACTCACGTGCACCTTAACTCGTTTGGCTTCAGGCTTATACCCGCCTTTCGGTATTTTTCCCTTTCAAAGCACATTCGGTACCCCAACAAGGTGCAGGGCATAAGCTTCCGAAGGAACCGAGGCCCTAAACCCCCAAACTTAAAAGGGGCTGTAGTCAAAGCTCCTTAAAGGGGTTACATATGGGAAAAGCTAGACAGATTAAAAGGGTTATTTTACGGGCGATACTAGGAGTTTAGATTATAGCTCACACACGAATTAAAGCTTCAACTACGCGCTACCCTTGAGAAACATCTACTCCAAGCCCTTAAACCCCAACCCTAACTCTTCAGCCTTAAAATCTCTTATTAGCCCTAAACCTTCCTTTAGGTTGCATGGTTTAGGGTTGCTTCAAACTTTGGACTCCTGAACACCAAGCCGGTAATCGCTGGAGCCTTAGTACTGAGGCCGATAGGCATTGAGCATAGGGGAGCTTTTGAGAACAGCTTTTTGGGATCCAGGTAGGAACCCCCTTGTAGTCCCCAGGGGTAGGGTTTGGGGTTTAGGGTTTACGGCTTAGGGGTCCCCAAGTCTAGGGGATTTGGGGCTGGGGGTTTAGGGTTTAGGGTTCAGGGCCAGATTTTGAACAGCCGCAAATGCATCCCAGCACCTGGACCCCTATATTGGAGACCCTAACCCCTGTACCTTGTAATCCCAAAGCCCGAATCCTTGTAATGTCTCCATCTAGTCTAATCCCTAATCCCCAACAAGAAGCCCAGACCCTAAACCTGAATTCACAAGCCCCAAAACCAAACCCCTAACCCCAAAACTCCAAACCCTAGTCCCTAAACCCTAACCCCAATCCCCAACCCTTAACCCTAAACCCTTAACCCCAAACCCATAAACCTCACAGGTGGGACTGCCAGGCATGGATCTGGTTGTATTCCCGGAGTGCAGCACCCAGGGAGTGATGTACGACCCTAAGGACTTCTACTTAGGGTTTAGAGTTTAGGGTTTAGGGTTTAGGGCTCAAGGCTTTTTTCTAAAAGCTTCAGGCATGAGGATTTGGTGGTTCGGGGGGTAATTGAGGGTTATACGGGTATTTTTTCGGGTTTAGGCTTTGGGGGTTCACTGAGGTTATTATCTTCCGAGGCTTGGAGTATGGAGTTTAGGTTTAGGGTTTAAAGTCTAGGCCTTTAGGGTTCAACGTCCCAATGCTTTTGAATGAAGCAGCAAGCTTGGCATAATACAGCGTTTCCGGCTACGAACATATATGGGTTCCCAAAAAAGGGGGGGTACCATTTTCGGGGTACCTTAAAAGGATTCTAGTATTTGGGGGTCTATATTGTCCATTTTTTGGGGGGGAAACTACCATAATTATAATTTAGGATGTTGTTTCTATGTAGCGGTGCTGTGGCTTCAGTCGTTTCTGATATCACTCTCGATCGATCGACATAGAATCTGCCAGGAGCTCCTTGAGACAGCGGTGACAATCCCTGGGCCCGAAACCTCAATCCTGCAGGAGGCATGCAAGAAGAACAAGGCCGACAGTCTCCAATATTAGGGTCTTAGCCCTGCGCACCCAATATGGGGAATGCAAAGGACGAAATGGTTAGAAGTAATATCCCCTGACAATAGCCATGCAAGCATAGTGTAGCATACCCCAAAAGCGCAGTCTAGCAATTTAGGCCCCTGCATTATGTGAGCTGTAGTCTATACTGCTTGAAGGGGGTTATATAGGGGATTATATAAGGGAGCATTATAGGACTTATTAGTACAGTAGGGCGATATCAAGAGTCTAGACTATAGCTCATATGAATCGGGCTCGAACTTGGCTCACAACCCAGGTCTGGGGAGTGTTTTCTCTCTGCGGCGAGCGTCATGAAGAACATCCCAACAAGAACCTGGGTTGCGACTGGGTTTTTAGGGGTATATCAGGTTCTATAGTGGTTATATATTTGGTTGCTGTTGAGGAACTCAAATTAAGTTGCCACAATGGGTATATATATGTGGTAAATAATATGGTTTCCTCAAAATAGTGACTTAAATTAAGTTCCTTAACAGCAACCCAGGAACCCCTACAACACACTCATCCTCGTGGATGATGAAGGTCGGATCGTGCAGAAGTATCGCAACTTGGACAGCAAGAACTCATGAGATAATACTGAGGTGTAGTACAGGAGCATAAATAGCTGCCAGTATCTGGCCCTAGCCTCCTTAAGCAGTTACAGTATATTGTACCGTACATAGACCTGAAAAGGGTATTAGTACTGATTCAGATTTTTACGTTAGTCTTGGAGTTTTTAGGCTGGAGCCACTGTAGGAAGAGTATTTGCTGAAAGTGGCTGCAACATCCTTGCTGCACAAGGCCTTCATTACCCATCCACGAAATCCTTCTCATGGCTGTGGCTTGATGCAAAGTTTAAGCCCTCGACCCTAAGCCCCAAACCCCTAGTTGAGGGTTTAGCGTTCTCGCGGCGCCAACATTGTGCTCAAGAGCGCGTCCGGGGCTGGTATTCAAGAGCAAGGATGTGGGAAACATGTGCAGACAGCTAAGTACGCTAGGAACATTGATTCCAAGGGCCTACCTAAATCGCACTTAGCCAGTCAAGGGTAGGATTAGGGATACCCTTTGAGCAGGTTGCCTTCTAAGAAGCCTTCTATCTTCCTTTCAGTTCCCTTTAAGGGGACCATACGCAGAGCGCATATCTCCTCCAGAGTCCACTCATTCCCAGAAAGGTAAGATTATGCCGTGGTGTCCCATCGAGGGGACCTACCCCGGAGACAAGACCTACGTCACCGATGGTCCCAAAGGTTTGAAGGTATCACTCATCATCTGCGATGATGGCAACTACCCGGCATCCTGGTGGTATATTCTGTCGAGTTGTTGATGAACCCTAAATCCTAAGCCCTAAAACCCTAAACCCCAAACCCTAAGCCCTAAACCCTAAGCCCTAAACCCCTGTTGGCCTAGGGATAAGATGCCCTGAATGTTACAGTTCGACCCTTCATCCCTTAGAGGGACCCCTGTACCCTCCTGCTTGTTTCTTGTTTTGCGAATCGCCTCAGTGGGTTTAGGGTTTAGGAGGTTAGGGTTTAGGCTTTAGGCTTTGGTAGACTGTGTAGGTCTTTCAGTTCCAGACATGAAGGGAGCTGTTTGAGAGAGGGAAGGGTAGATTTGGGACTTTCTCAAGCATGTCCCCGTTGAATTCTTAAAGAGGATTCCATAAACCTCATTTCTTCCTGGGGTCTCTCAGGGTACCCCTTCTTGAGAAGTGCCCTTTTGCATGCTTAAAACACCCTAAACCCTCAACCCCAAATCCTAAACCTTGCAGAGAGAGCGCATTGCCGAGATCGGGTAAGATGCCCTCCCTGCGTACACTGAGGCTCCCACGCTTACCCGGGATTACAGGGATTATAGGGATTATATGGGGGTTATATAGGGTTTATGTTGGGGTTATATTGGGATAGTGGAAAAGAAAATGGAAACTACAATTTAGCTCGGGAACGCTCGAAGCTAGATCCCAGATGAGGAAATCTGGAGGGATTGTGCGATGAAGGGCGCGGAGCTCATCGTCCGCGTGCAGGCATACATGTATCCAGCCAAGGAGCAACAGGCAGAACAATTCAAATGGTGAAGGGCTGCGAGGGTGAACAGTTTTAGCTTGGGGGGCTTAGGGCGGAACCTCAACAGTCACCAACAATAAAGAATCGAATGGAAAAGGCAGTGTAAAATCAAAAGGAAAGCGGGTGCATGTGGTTTATAGGGAAGAAGTACCAACACTATGAAACCCTGGGCCCTAAACCCTAGGGGCAAGGCTTGGGATCTCAAGTTTTAAGCGCCCTTCACTGGAGTTATGATCATCAAATGAGGGTGTACAGAGTAGTCTGTGCTGCCTGCAAGTAAGATCCAAGACCCATTGAAGAAGTCTGATTTGCAGGAAACCAGGAAACATTCTTTCCCGCATAGCCCTCATATAAGTTCAGTATAAGGCACCCCACGCACTCGAACAATAGTAGTTATTGTCAAGGCTAAGACTTGGAGAGCCTTGCCCTCTAGGTGATCATGGCCAAAGCAATGGCCTGGGCCAACAACAGCTATGTGGCGATCGCCAATGCGACTGGGTTTGACGGGGTGTACTCCTTCTTCGGCCGCTCATCGATCATTGGCTTCGATGGCCGGACCTTGGGCGAGACCGGTGAAGAGGAGAATGGCATCCAGTATGCCTCCCTTTCCAAGTTCCTTACTTAGCCAATAGAAGAATGCTGATTTATTGAGTTCTACTTTAGTATCCGGGGCTAGATCCTACGATATTCATTTCGCATCCTTGCTGTCGTTCCTAAGCCCTATCCTCCGGGTCCGGAGCTGAGGGATTGGAGTGTTTAATTCACGCACGTGTATAGGATGCCCCACGCAAATACGCTGGGGGCATGCTGTGGACAACGAAGCGCTTCAACCTTTTTGGGCTTCCTTCTTGGGTCTCTAAAAAACTTAGGGTTGTTGAGCGCTGGTTATTGGAGAAGAGAGGTTCCTGATACGTGACTTCCGCAAGAACGCCCAGTCGCAAAATCATCTCTACAAGCTGCTGCATCGGGGATATACGGCCATGGCTAAGAGCGGCGAGTCCAACGATGGGACTGCAGATTGCCCCTTCGACTTCTACCGCAAGTGGGTAACAGCCCCTGGTGCAGCCCAAAGTGATGTGGAGAGCATCACCCGCAAGAGCCCTGGCACTGTGGAGTGTCCTATTGAGGGTATTCCATTGGCCAAAAAAGCGCGCAAGTGCGTTGATGATGCGACAGATGCCAGGAAGGGTGGCTCATGAAATGAGCTCTCGAACACCACAGGCGGCATATTGCACAGCCAGGAATGGGGTTGAGGGGGGTGGGCAGCAGTGGCCCGGAATCGTTGACGTCAGTACCCCCTTGCCCCCAATCCAGCCAACGTCCTGGCTCTTGCTTCTGTAAAGGATGTACAGGACCCATATCCTGAGGTCGCAAGCATGGCCTGCAGCGTACAGGTGCAATGCCGCCAGCGGGGTACTTTAGCAGGATAGAAGTTCGGCCTTTGAAAAATGACTGGTATTGAACATATGAGCCAGAGTCTAAACTCCTCAAAGGGGATTATGATCAAGGGGATTCTATAGGGTACTAACTACAATAGGGAATATTAAGGGGATATTAGGTTGCAATGATATCGCCCATCCTCTTGTCCCTACCAGTAAATACACCCCACACCTAAGATTGCAATGAACCATTGTACGGGGGCGCAGAAGAAGGCGAATCGTACAATGCTGCACAAAATAATTCCAACACATTTTTCTCAAAGTGTGGTCACATTTTGGGGTTCTATATGTCTAGCAAATCAGAGTTAAACTCTTTCAAGATTTTGGAGTCATAATATGGCTATAGGACTATAACCTTCATTTTTAGTCGCTCGCCAACTGCTTGAGATCCCGGTCGAATATTTGGATCGCGGCCTCTCCTCCTTTTAACTTCGTCTAAATCTTGAATCCCAAATATCCTATACCTACTGCCTAAAGGTTCCGAAGGCTGAAAAGGGGTCCCTACGGGAATAAGCTAGAAGCAGAGGTCCTGTGTTCTGCATGGCCCTGAGCACTCAGTCTGCCTCCCTTGGCTTCCATGTTCTGGCACCGAAGTGTCAGCGATGCCTTCTGAGAGCTTTGGGTTTAGGGCTTAGAGCTTGGGGCTTATAGGGCATATAGGGTTCAGGCCTTAGGGTTCAGGGCCTAAAGTTTTTGGTTGACGGTTGCAGGCTTTGAGGTTGTTGGGGCACCTAGCGACGAAGGAGGAAGAGGGAGGCTGGCTCTACGTCTATAATTTAGCCTGCAAAAACATACATCTTGCAGGGTCCTGCGACCCCTAAGCAATAGAGGCCTTGTAAATAGCAGATTACGATAGGCGGAGACACAGCTGCGCGGGACTTCACAATTGGAGTCTAAGGGTTCCGGTTCCGGTGCAGCACCAGGTTTGGTCATTAGAGTTTAGGGATGTGGGGCCCTATAGCCTCAACTCGCCTCCACATGAAGTAAGATGTGGGGAGTGGTTCCTGGCTTCAGCAAGAAGCTACTATGCAACTAGTGTAGAGGATAATCGACAGTCTGTTCCTGTCGAGGCATTCTTCTACTTACAGTGTATATATATATATATGCCATATGTATATATATATATATACACGCCACAGAGCCCTATGCTAACTAAGCCTCCTAGACTAGTACATTCAAGATGCTTGCCTCTAATGCACATACACAAAGAGTACCTGCCTTGGCGTCGACTTTATCAGTAGAACCTGCCCATAGACCGAACGCGACACGACTCGGTCAAATCAAACGGCCTTTGCCGTGCTATTTGGGGGTTGAGAGGGCTTTAGGCTCTTTTTCAACTGTAGGGTGGGTTTTAGCGGTGTTTAGGATTGTTTGTTGTATGTGGCTTAGTGGCATGAGAGGTTAGGAGTTTTGTTAGGGGCTCGTGCTTCGGGATGTTTACGGATTGAGTTCTTGGATTGGAGGTGCAGAATTTTACGGTCTGGGGGGTTGCGCGTCGGGGCACCGCAGCAACGGTGTGTTGCCGTCTTAGGGGACCAGGGCTCGAAACCCACCGAAGCCCTCATCCCTTCTGACACACGGGCACGAGACCCGTGCGTCCCACGTTAACCGAACAGAACTTCATGGTGCCGAGGCGTAGTTTGCTTGTCTTGCTGACAGAGGCCTCGTTAGAATCAAAGGAGGCGGGGCCTCTGACGGACGAACTCTACGCCCAAGGCTTCTCAGCCGTGACCGTCCCCATCGGCCCTGGCGTGATCCTGGCGATTGTCATCTTGATCGTGCTCCTTGCAGTGCACGAAGGCTTTGTCGCTGCTGGGGCAAAGCCGCTTCTTGCAAATCACGAGAAGCCCAACAGCCTACCGTTGCAATGCACCTTTGCGACAAATTGGCTTCTGATGATGGTGACTCTTTCAATGCTCGTGCCGGACTCTCTGGATTACGCACTGGCCATGGGACACTCCGCCACTGCCAGCGGAGTTTTCCTCAGTGCGCCCTTTATTCTTGCAATGCTTGGCACGATTTGGGGGAGACCTCTCACAAACGAAGTGCATTGGGATCAACGATTCGCCCGATTTTTGTGTGTGGGCTGCCAGGGGTTAACAGTTGCTGGGAGCCTTACTCTGGCATTCTTGATGCAAGCGGCCTCCCACTGGACTGATTCGACGAAACAAACCTCCTTCTGGTGTTTCCTGCTTGTCAGTGGCGCGAGCCAATTCTTTAACGCTGTTCCGATCGTGGCCTGGGCCACCATGTGGAATGTCGTCACCCCCAACAGCCAGAAGACGATCTGGAGCATGATCACCATCGCCTGTCGCCACTGTGGCATGGTTGTGGGCCCCATGGCTTTCGCAGCCCTCAGTTTTTGGGTGCGGAGGGGGCGCGACATTTCTCCGATCAGCATGATGGGCTGGTCCTACGTTGGCCTGGCTATGTTTCAAGCTCTGGTGCCTAGGACGCAAGGGTAGGCATGTGCCCTGATTGGTTGTTGCTTTAGGCGTATATGGCGTACTTTTGAGCCCAGGCGTTGACAACCGCGTGCCTTTGCTTGCCGACGGTGGTGTCTCCTCCAACGGAAGATCGAAAAAGTGTGACTGAGGATGAACCATTGGAGCTGAGCCCGGAGGAACATGCTGCGACATGGACCAAAAAGTTGTTTTCGCGTTTGGGATTTAGGTTTCAGGCCCGGTAGATAATCCTCAAAAAGAGGTGCTCTAGAATCATACCTAACAGGCGCGTTCTAGATGGTAGCCTTGTGAAGCTACCTTTCCCTAGTGGCCCCCTGGTCTTTAGGAAAAGTGCAGGAGCTGGCACCAGAGTCGCGACAGGAGATTGTGAGGAATATCATCATGTACTGCTATGAGCGGCCCTTCACTGTCGCCGCCGTCGAGGTCTCCACAATGATGCTCTTAGAAGTGCAATATGGGTGGTCGAAAGAAGCCTGCGGAGCTTCCTTCGTGATGATCGGCGTGGCCACGGTGGCCACCACCATCATCTCCACCATTCTGGTGAGCAGGAAGTGGATCAGAGAGTCCTGGCTCTTCCTGGGATCCGCTTTAATCTCCCTCTCCGGCGTCTTCCTGCTCTTTGACTGGAGGCTCCTGAATGGGGCCTTCGGGGGCTCCTCCCTTCTCTTCGCCGACTCCTTGGTCTACGCCTTCTCCGGCGTCTCCAACGGCATCGCGCAGGGCTGGGCCGCCCGGGCGGCCATGAAGGGCACCAAGTACGACATCCAGACCTACCGGGTGCAGAATCTCGCCTGTTTTTTCCTCATACAATTTAGAAGCTTTCTACATGTCATAACTACAGATCCTTCACAATTCCAAGTATGGTAAAGTAACTAAGTTACACTTACTTTTGTTCGAGCAGGCACCTCCGTAGTCTTAAGGGTCTGAGGAACATGGCTGCGGTCCAGATCAGCCGGTTCCTGGTCCCCGTCCTCACCCGTTTCATCGTCGATTTCGGAGGCCCCTACGTCTCTGCAGATTCAGCCCCAAATCTGAGACCCTAAGCCCTTATAAAACCGAAGCCCTTACAAGCCCTAACCCTAAACCTCGATTTCGGAGGCCGGAATGTCTACGCCCTGGTTCAGCTACTCATGTGCGCCATGGGCACCTCCACAGTCTGGCGAACCGTCAGCCTGGTCTGGCGGGGCGAGGATGGACAGAGCCAGAAGGCTGCCAAGAGTTCAGGCTGCGATCCTGTATGATATAGGGCTTCTTCATTCATATAAAGTTACTAGAACAATACACCCCGAAACCGTCTTCGAATAGTCATGTAATTTTGGGGTACCTTCATACAGATATACTACAATCTACCCCAAGAGCCTATTCTAATGATGAAGGAAGGTGGCTGGATTAGAACGCCTGGCAGTGGAAGGAAGCACAGCAGCTTTAGACTGAGCACAAACAGGTGGCCAGTGCCAACCAGTCTGCAAAGCTGTCGCGGGGGACGGAAAAGAAAGGCCTTGCATCTCATGTATAGCCTCTGTTGCTTGACTTATATTAGGGTTATATTGGTGTTACCCTAAACCCTAAACCCTAGTTATATCGGGGTTATATCGGGATTATATTGAGGTTATATGTTGGACAACTCCAACCCGGCAGATGTCCATGTTACATTCCCACTGCTTCTGCTCCATGTTGCAGAGGTCCGACTTTGCAGTCCTCTGCGTAGACCCTGCACCCAATCGTTTAGGGATTTAGGGTTTAGGGTTTAGGGTTAATCCTTTAACAACAACTACCCAACAACTAGGTGCCCCAGTAGTACCCTTTTGCTCCTTTTTATTTTGGGTCTTCTTATTAAAGCTGAACTGTATGAAAAAGGGTACCCTTATTATTAATGGGTTACTGGGGATCCCAGACGATTAGTAGGAACTCCAATGTGCCTCTCTCAAACTGGTGCCGTAGACTGGTAGGCTCGAGGGTTTGACTTTGGGATTAGGGTTTGGTCAGGGTCTTGATTTTTCACCGCCCCACATGGAGGAAAAACCCTAAACCCAGTATGCTTGCCTCAAGCTCCAAGTGAGCTCAAGTGCTGTAAATATGGGGGCCGTAATGTGTTACTTTCTGTATTACTGAGCGGGATACTAGGAGTTTATTTAGATTTTAGCTCTTGTCAAGCCTAAATCCTCGACCCTAACCTTTATTCTTACAGGGATCCACTTCCCCATGCTCCTCTAAGCACCAACAAGTCCGGGAGGAGCCTTAGCAAGAGAAACCGGCAACAAGACTGAGTCTGGCGATCCCCTGTAGATAGCTTTGTACTAGGTCCTTTGAGTTTTACGTACCTAACTGAGTATTTAGTGATTTGTGGAGATGATGATAAATATGATGGTTCTCCAGCACAGCATCGGGCGCTTTTGAGATCGCTTACAAGCTTACTCTTAGAGAAATGCCCGATGAGGCTGATAAGAGACCCGCTGATCGTCTGATAATTCCTTCGGCGCTATCTCGTCAATCATCCTGGTATTTTCTTCCCCGGACTATAATTGATTTTCCTCATTTCGGATTATAAGAAGGCACTTGGCTTCTGAAGACCATGTAACTACTAAGAGGCTCAAGTAAACCACCCACGCCTCCCTTGGGTCGCAAACAGAGGATTGTATTTGAACCAATTATTTTTGACCACTAGGATTTTGGATTCATTACGTAATGGAGTCGATTATCCTAATGGACGCCAGGCTGGATATATTCGATATATGATGCAAAAACGAATCTTGATCATCTTTCAGATGAGTGGGTCCTCAAGGAAAGTCCCATATTTTGCTTCTGGAATTCTTTTTCGAAGCGCTTCCTTTTGAGAACCTCCCTATCTTTATCTGGAAGCTCGTGAACACCAGGATACTCCCCAGGCCAGAGGCGATAAATGAAATATTTGATTAAAGAATATCTTTGGGCGGAGATTTCATGCAAATATTTCTCATTTTATTGATGATATCGTTCCTCATTTCTGTAGAAGGTTGTAGAAGGGATTCAAGAAATTACTTGTATTTTTATTCAAATATTTATTGAATGATTTTAGATAAAAATGAATTTGGAATTATATTGGAAAAAGAAATGGCAATGGAGAAATGGGAATCGTCCAAAAATCTATATATAGTAATATATAAGTATGGGGACGGATGATTTAGAATCGTTGCGGGCGAAAAATCGCAAAAATTTCGTTTCTATATAGGATGATATAATTTCAATAGCGCGCGAATATACGATTATTATTAATGAGATTATTTTGATTTTTATAGCTAATTTTCTTTGAGAAAATATTCGTTGCTATAGATCCTTCATGAGGCAAATTTAGATCGATATAGAAGAATTGCTCTTATTATGAATAGTATTATCTCTTAATGAAATTGTTGCAGAGCAGATTTTCACGTTTTTCACGTAAGGCATACGAAAGGAATATGTAAGGCAATTATGAGTCGGGAAAATATTTTGGCATTCGGATATTTATGAGAAGTCTAGCCCTGCGTAAGCGAGAAAGTTATTGAATTTGAAGGTTAGATTATAAATTTATGGCATAGATTTGAAACCGTCTTTCATATATGTTTTATTTAATTCTCTTGACATATAGATACCTACTATTACTTCAAATATTCAATAAATTTATATAAGAGATTCAATAAATCTAAGTCTTAGAATTAAGATTTGGATAAGGTTTGTTGCGCATCTCAAGAAAATGTTGCGGGCGAAAGGACGGCGAAAGGATAATTTTTGAGACCAGGTATATTAGATAATCCCCAAATATGATTTCTAGGGAGATTCGGAAAATATTGGTCGCCCAATCTCTATAGCGAGAAATAATTTTCTGCGCGTCTTTTGGTTGGTTATTCGACGGAATATATAAATATGAGACGGAGAGCCAATATCTTTTAAAATTCTTAGCTTCTTAGATACGGGGGTCGAGGCCCGAAATCTCTCGAGATTTCGATCCTTTTGTATTATTTCAAATTATTTCTTTTTCTTCGATTACTTGTATGGCGGGTCGATATAGGTCCGGCACGGAGATCTAAAATCTTCTAGGACCTAAGAGGGGGATCATTTTTTGATCCCTAGAATCTTAAAAATCGATGATGCGTCGAGATCTTCATTCAATCTTATATATTCTGCGTGATTTATCTTTTTTTGATTATCGACGCGATTATTCGGAGGAATGCATAGAGCAGGGACGGAAAAAAAAAAAATCTTGAAATTTCGTCGTCTCTATTCATAGAGATTTATGTATTCTTCTTGACCGCCGTGCAGATCGTCTACGAGAGATAAATGAGGCGGAAAGACCGGATTGGATGTGGGGATCGCATGAAGAAAGGATCGCGGAAATAAAGATCTTCTTAGATTTCCAATTATTTCTCTTTCTTTGGTTGTCTGCGTGGGGATTTGGTTGAATGCGAAGATCTCGGGCGGAGATCTAAAATCTTTCAGAATCTATGTAACATAAGCGGTCTTAAAATCTGGATAATTCATCGATTTTCATTTGCGATCTTATATATTATTTGGTCATCGATTTTTCTATTATAGATTTTCTCAGATGAATATTTTCCAATATTATAAGCAATAGATCAATTCAAATATGACTAATAATCCAAAATAAGATTTTCGAATTCTGGAAATGAAATGAATTTTCGTTTTTTTAGATAGGAAAGATATAGATATTTGATGAATATGATATTCAAATTTGATTTCTCTAGATTGGAATGAAGCAAATATTCTTGATCAATTTTTGATTTTCCGTGATATTATGATAGATATATGAATCTATATATTATCATCTTCGAGATTAGATGAATATTACGAAATATTTATGAAGATATATTATATATATATAGATCTGATCGTATTTCTCAAATTCTATAATTGAGAAATATTTTCTGAATTTGATTGATATGCATATATATATATATAGAATCTTGATATATTCAATTCTTCTAATTTCATATTATTTATATTTCAATATCTATCTATTCTAATCTCTAATTCTTTAATATTTTATTCTAAATCTAATTATTCTTTTCGAAAAATTTATTTATCTAATCTATATTCAATAAATATATAATTAAAAATCAAAATTCTATGATAATAATAGATTTTATAGAGATTGATTCATATGATTTCTAAAAATCTATATGAATATGAATGAATTTTCGAAATTCGAAAATATTATTCATAGCTAATATTTTCTAGATTAATAAATTTATAGAAATTGTCGTATTTTTTTAATCTGAAATATCTCATATCTTATTTTCTTAGGAATTACATAATGAGATTAATTAGATCTCGATTATCTCGAGGGAAATAAATTCGACGTTAATAAATGATAGGATTTGATTATATTCAAAATATTACGAGGAGATATAAGCGTTATGGTATAAGAAATATGAAGGAATTGGGAAATTGATAGGATATGGATAAAAATTAAATCTATGATTTGATATTACGAATAATTTAGAGGCGGCGGAGATTCTCTGATAGATATATTGCGCATTAATTATTCTGATATATATAGACGGATAAGCTGCGGCGATATAGGGGAGATATTATATTCAGATAGAGAAGATATTGGGATATATTGACGAGGATTATTAGGAAAGATATATCGATAAAGATATCTTGATATATGGGAATGCCATAATCGTTGCGTTATATCTTGATGAAATAGGTATTCTAATATATTGAATTATATGGCAAATGAAATTTGAGAGAGAAATTCTAGGCGGATAGGAATAATATAGATATTCAGAAAGATATAGGAAAGAGATATAGGCAATAGATACGTTATAATATCTTTCAGATATTCTTTCGGGCAAGAATGAATAGAAATGATTCAGGAATTCTGATAGAATACGAAAAAAATTTCGTGGAATTTTTGGAAAATATATGCGCGATCGTTTTCATCTATCGAAGATAATATATTATAAGATATATAATATCAAAAGAATAAATAGAAAATAGATTTTATAGGATATCTTATCTAGCGATCTTTTCTTCCTAAATTAATGAGAAGATCGTCGATCCCAAATAGATTTATCAGGATATCATGGATCCATTATGAGATATCCAAAATAAGGAGAATAATTTTCAGAATCTTATATGCCCGTTTATCAAATAATTGCCAGGATATTCCCTTCTCCCAATCTTGCTAAGCGCGCAATATAACGAGAAATTCATTGATTTCAAAAAGAATTCTCAGGACGTTCTATATATCAAATAACGAGAAGATTTGCCGACGAATTTGAAAATTCGCCCAACCCCGCAAGGAGAATATTTCGACAAATATTATCCCCCCAGAATATTCGTCAGCGAATCCAATAATTCGTAAAATGCCAGAATATTTCTATTTATATTGTCTTTGAAGAATATTCGTCGACGAAATTGAATATTCATTCGTTTAATCCCGCATTGAGAATATTTCCATATATAAAATTTCTATAAAGAGAGATATCCCATCGATTTCCGTCAATTCCATCCCAAATTAAGAAGGCGTAAAGGCCGTATTATTTGGAGATAATATATCGCGATTCTAAGAAAAAAATTGATGATACGAAATATGAGAATGATCTAGGGATTAGAAGATTCGAATTATAATCTATATAAATATAAGAAGAATATGAAGAAAATCATTTATTTTAGATGAAAATCTATATTAATCAATGAATAATAAATAGATCAAGAAATAAATATTTCCGGAAATAATATAGGCAATCCGAAATAGGGAGATTAGGAGAATCTTTCGAGAATTAATTCGGAAATTTATTTCGGGGATTGCTTCGGGAACTGCTTCGGATTATATTACGAAATAGATCTGAAGATGATCGACGAATAAAAATGCTATCAATTCAATATATTGAAGGCGCATAGCTTCATCATAAATCTGTATCAGGAGATCGTCGCGCCATATTCAAAATATAGTCTATCCAAACTAGGACAAATCAGGAATCGATCTTGTCAGAATGCAATCATTGATAATATCAATACGTCTAGCAAAATAAGAATATACGAGGAATACGCCAGGAATTATCCGAAACGATATATTTCCTCTCCTTATATCCTAACCCATTCAATCCTCTATGGGCAGGGAGAAATCCCTCCAAATCTATATAAGGCAGACCCCCCTCCCTCAGGCGGATTTTGCACGAAACCAGATCTTCCACGAAACGTCTTTCCAGGCGTCATAAAATATAATATGCATACGCCATCTAAAATAATTAATATATCGCAAATTATTGACGCGCCTCAATGACGTATTGATGCAATTCATTTCATATTATGATTTCATACGAACCATCGAGGGCAGGTCGCATTTTGAGGAATCATGCCATAGATAAGCGTTTTCCAAAAGAGACTTTATATCAATAAAATAAAATACACGGCATACGATTTGATTGATCAAGCGGAGCGGAAATACGCCATCTCATATAATTATTCATATTCATAATTTAGGATATAATTCGCAACGCAACACAATATTGAGAAAATAAATACCAAAAGGACGATTATCTATATTGGCAGGGTGGGGCCTTGCTTCGGATATGATATGATTCGCGCCATATATATGATATTTGAATTTCGTATTCCGATAATATATTTCTTAAGAGATCAGTCAGCCCCTCTGCCGCACAAATCAGGCCCCCGGCCACTCAGCTGCTAAAGTCCGCCCCCAATCATTATTCTCTCAAAAGTTATTCGAGCATTTAGCTTCTGAAGTTATTTCGTATAAATACAGCCGCTTACGCTTGAGATTGCGAGCCTGCCGTAGAGCTTCAGAACGTATTAATAAAATAATTACGAGAATTCATATATAAAATGATTCAATTCCTATGGAAATTTTATCGAATATTTCTCGATGAATCGTCATCTCATATATTAATATTTCCTCAATAATCTCAATTATTATTGAAATAATAGATTAGCGATATAATATATAAAAATATCGATAATAACCTTCCTCTCAAATCAGAAGCTTAATTAGCATATAGATATCGAATGCGAACAAAGCTATGTTAGAAAATATTTTCCAATTTCATAGATTATATCCTATAAGAATATTCAGAATTATTTGAACAAAGAATAAGAATAAAATCCTAGCCCAAAAATTGAATCTTAAAAATAAGAATCTCCCGTGCGTTGGGGCGCAAATCTATCAACTATCATTATTTCATTGTACAAGAAATCGTAAATCTAATAACGATTAATATTACCGTTTCTTCTTCTATTGCTTAAACTAATCCCAAGAAAGCTTGATATTGAAGGTTTAGCGTTTAGGGTGACCAATATCGTTCTAAAGCCGCTAGGGTACCGAGCTTCGAAGCTTGAAAGAGCCCCTTGACTTGACAAACGACGTGTCTTACCTATCTTCGAAATATCAATAATTCGTAATCCAAAGATTTCAAATGACTGCTTTCGTGCACAAGCAAAAATATGAACGAATCAATCAATATACAAAAAATCATCATATATGTCAATTCCTCGCGTTGCTAAATTACCCTGCAAAAGCTTGTCTCAAAAATATATCACCTCCAGTGGATTCGCCATGTTTTCTCGATGCAAATTATGGTTCCTGGGTTCGGGGGCTTGATCTGTACACCGCCGCGAGATTTCCATGTGCAGCAAGGGCGACTAAGGGCAAAGTCAAGAACCCCGTGAAGCGTGGAAATAGCAGCTTCCAAACTGAAAGTCGTCCTTCAGGCGTCCCTGATCCCACATCTTGTTGACATGCATCACCGCAGTGCTGTCCCAAAATTGCTTCGCTGCTTTGTCCTTCTGGAGTAGCCGCACAACTGCTCTGGAAATGCCCATGAATGGACATGACACCTTTGCAAGGCTCATCGTGGGCGCTTGAGTTTGCTCGGGCATTTGCTTCTGAGCCATAGCAAAAGCCACTTGCGAGTTAGACATGCCGCGAAAAGTGCGGAGCAATGCCAAGGTTCCGCAGCAATGCAACCAGGAGCCTCATAGCATTACGGTTCAGGGTGTATAGCCCCCGTTACATAAGTAGATAGAATATGGAACTGCCCAATATCAGAATAGCCCCATCTACCCCCCATATTCTATGATTATCACATCCCATTTTCAAAGTCATAAGGCTTACAATGTATATTGATGTCTGTATTGTTCCCCCATTTATGGGTAAATCTCTGCAATTATTTGGAAGCTACCATGCGGCTGCAGCGATGGAGAGGCGGAATCTCTTCTGATCCTCCTCATGAGCAGCATGCCCCAGGCTCGTGCAGTCACTTCCCCCCAAATGCCAATCACCCAGCTTGCATCTCAAAAACATTTAGTATTGTACGCCGTACGCCGCAATGTTTCCGAGTCGTGGGAGTGGGGGAAGTGAAGAGCTTCATAAGATTGCATTGCGAGCCCCTTTCTGGAGGGGGCTTATCTGAGCTGATGCACAAGTCTTCCTTGCAAGCTCAGCGCGCTGTACACAGGAGTCAAGGAAGCACGAACATGTGACATAGGCTTTTTGCCACCAAAAGTTGGAAAGTGGGCCCTTAACCCAAAACCCTAAAACCAAAACCATAACCGCGCGGGTACCAGCTCAGTACCTCAAGCAGAACTACCCTCCTCACCACCGGCAGACGCCGGCAGTGTAGTGGCCTCGTGGGGGAGGAGCCCTGACGATATAAAGCCTCCTAAATAGGTTCGCCTTAAAAGCACCAAAGCGAAGACAGAAGGCTTGCAAAAAGTGGACCCTTCAAAAAGCCCTACCCTAAAACTCTAGTCCCTATGTATACCTATACATCCCTATATATCCCTAATATCCATGATATATCCCTATCCTTACGTGTACCAAACCCCTGGTATAGACCAAACCTACCCATGACCTGGTCAATTTTGCGGAGTCCGCTCCAGGAGACTGTAAAGAAGAGGCCACAAACCTCAGAATGGATGGGGTTCAGGATGGTTTAGGGTTTAGGGGTTTAGGGTTGGGCCTAGGAGCTTGAGGTGTTAGTATTTTAGATTGAGGGTTCGAGGGCAACAAAACCTTGCTCAATGTACAGGCAGGATAGTCGGGAAGACCATTTCCCGCTGATCCCTCCATGCTTTTCATACAGCAGCATACCAAAACCAAACAAAACATGTTCTGATCGGTTACGCGGGAGCATGAGGCAACGTATCAAATAGGGGTCCTCTTTATGTACCTCAACTACCTGCATCCCCAAACCAGGTTAGGATTTTGACCTAGGGTAAACAGAATCAAAGAGCTCTCTAAAAGGAGCCCTAGAAAATAAGTGTTCTTTGATTTCTTGGGTTTATATCCCTTTTATGGCCATGAAATCCTAACCTGCCCTAAGCCCTAAACCCAAACCCACCAACTACCTGCATCCTAGACATAGGAATTCTGGAGCTCCCCTTGGCTGGACTCGGAATCCGACCTGTCATGGAATCCCACACGCACGTACACGCACGTACAAATATAGATAAACAAACAAATAGATATATATATATATCTAATCATGTATTTATCTATCTGTATATATGTGCATATGTATATGTATTTATATAGCTATGCGTACAGATATCTGTGTGTAGACGGGATAGACGGGAATATGCTTTTCAACCCAGCAAATGTACTGTTTTTCCAATGAGGACCCGGAAGCCAGGGTTATGATGTAGAAGGGAATGTAGCGCCCAAACCAACCCCATCCTGTGCAGCCATCCAGAAGATGTGAGGCGAATGAGGGAGCAATTGCCTGGGTTGCTGTTCAGGAACCTAGATTAAATTACCACAATGGGTGTATATATATATAGAGTAATTATTGAATATGGTTTCCCCAATATAGTAACTTAGCTTAAACCCTTAAATCCCGACAATCCCCCAGCTTCCATTTCATTTTCGATGCGTGCCGTCTGATTCTCCATTATAGAGGGGTAAATGGGGGTAATATAGTAACTAAAACTAAGTTCCTTGGCCCTAAACCCTTAACCTTAAACCCTATATCATACCCCAATACCCAGTTGCTCTGCTAAGCGCGCCGGCGGCGTTTGCAAAGCCGTTGACGGTTCCACGGTTCAGGCCTTCTGCAACTCCCTTCATGAAGGCCCCTTAACCCTAAACCCTAAGCCCTGAACCCTACAAACCCTTAAACCCTAAACCCTATAAACCCCTAAGCCCTATAAACCCTAAACCCCAGGCCTTCTGAAGCTCGGTTGATGAAGGCAAAGGCAGTGGGGAACATCAAGAAGGTTCCGACCATGTAGACAAACTGACCAAGGCCCAGGACAACATATCTCCAAAGGCCATATTTCACCTGGCTTGCGGTTAGCAAGGAATGAAGGGATAGAACTGGCAAGGGGTACGTATGCTATTGGGATGACATATGAGGTACAGTCTAGACTCCTAGTATCCCCCTTAATCACCCCGTTTATAGTCCCCTACATCATCTCCTTTATCTCTCCCTCCACGCCCTACGTGGAGGTTCATGGGTTTAGGGTTATAAGGGTTACTGATGACTCTACTTACCAGCCCCTTAGACCTTAAGCCTCTTGAGATGGTGATGACCGGGTTCTGACTACCCTTTAACAGCAACCACCCTAAACCCTGATAGCAGCTTCCGTTTTCTTCTCAATTCCATGCCCTAAACCCTAAACTCTGAACCCTAAGTAAGTCACTGGATCTGCGAAGAGGCCGTACACTGGGTAAAGTCCATAGGCGAGGCTGTTCAGCAAAAAGCCTGGGTTGCTGTTAAGGGAATATAGCGGTATAAGAAAAGCAAGGTTATACATAAACTAAGCCAGTATTCTAAGAAATGCATTTTTTGCCAGACTTTTACCCGCATATCCATGTAACCTAGTTTCTGGATTTAGGGTTTAGGGTTGAGTTCCTGAACTACAACAAAGTAGCCGAGGACGAAGGTGTTGAGAAAGCCCATCTGCTTGGTCAGCCTGGGATAAAGCATCAGCTGACCTTGTTCTGAGGGTTTAGGGTCTAGGCCGATACTAGGGTTTAGGGTTTAGGGTTTGGGTTGGGGCTATGTCGGGGTTCTAGAATTGTAGAATCAATTCAGCTGACCTGGTTCTATTAGGGGGGGTAATGTAAAAGATGTCTCTTTCTATGCATCATGTCGCTTGCTGATAGAACAAGAAAGCAACTTCAAACAATGAGGGCCATCAATTACCCAGTGGCATAGGATCACCCCCAGCGCTCCGATGTTAAGGATGATGGAAATCTGCTGTGGGCCCATGTCGAATCCATCCAAGGAGCGGGGGTCAGGCAAGAGCAAAATGACTAAACTGTTCTGTGCCACTGCGGTGCCAGCAAGACCACAGTATGTCACAATGACTTGGATTGTGGTCATGGGATAGCACTTGCTCCGCGTCCTGCCTGGCGGTTTTCTCGAAATACCGCCTACAGTATAACATCATCAACGGGGGACGGGGGACCCCTCAGAATCCTCTTACAGTCCATGTAGGTCACCAAATGTACCCATGTCAAGGACCTCTCTGCCTCAATCCTGGGTACGACTGTTAGGAAGCACTAGCGCTTTCGACTATAAGCCAGTATAGATTGGGTTGGGCCCCCAACCACTAATAGTGACCATAAGAGGTAATGGTAATTATATAGGTGGTTGTCAAAATTATGATTCCTTTTTGGGCCCCTATAAAAATACGACACCTAATATTTAGGGTACCCGAAAAGGGACCATAATTTTGGCAACCACCCATACTAGGGTCCTTGTATCTTCCTAGCATACCACTAAACCCTAAACCCACTATTGGCCCAACCCAAATTATAGAATATTACCTGGTTGCAACTCGGATTGGCCATTCCAAGCCTACAAAACCATTACACCCTAGTGGGTTTAGGGTTTAGAGTAAGCCTTAAGCCCTAAATCCCAATTTCTGTTTTGTTCTTCATGTTCTTTCCCACGTGACCCTCCATTGCCTGTTTACAACTTGGCTTTCTTCAGCTTCTCACTGATATATGCAAATTATACATATATATATATATATATGTATACGCTACATGAGGCCTATAACTGCCTTTTCTGAGGGTACCCGCCTTTTAACTAGCCACCTGGAGGTTTTTTCGACCCCAAACCCTAAACTGTATGGAGACACTCTCCCCACCTGCATCTGCAGAGTCGCCTCCATCCGCAGCGTCCACGGCCTCTGACAGCGCCAGCTGCATGCCATGCCTGGCTCAAGGAATCCTTACGAGGCTCCATAGGGTTTAGGGTTTAGGGTTTAGGGCTTAGGGTTTAGGGTTTAGGGTTTAGGGTTTAGGGCTTAGGGTTTAGGGTTTAGGGTTACAAGGCTCCATAGGAGCTACAATCAATCTGCCTACAGAATTCAACGGACATGTCTTCCTTGTCAGTGACTATAACAGGGACCATACTAGACTATAAGAGGGACTCCTATGTCCACACTTTGACGGTACATACATGTACATACAAGGGAGACCCACAATTAAGGACTCCTTATGACCTCCCTAAAACCTACCTAGGCTTCCAGCCTAAGGCCGGATATAGTTTTTCATTATGGGACCCCATATATCGGCTCCCAAAGACCTTCCTCAGCTGTCATCCGGGCTTTGCGTCTGTGAGGTTGGCGGCTCGCGGCTTTAAGGTTTTTTCGGGCTTCAGGGGTTTTCGAGGTTTGGGGCGCTCAGGGGCTTATGGTTGTGGGGTTTGGGGTGTGGGCACAACATAGTTACCCAAAACCCTAAACCCTAAACCCTAAGCCCTAAACCTAAACCCTAAACCCTATTACCCTAAACCCTAAGTCCCGTTACCCTGGAGGAGTGTGCCTTGCCTTGCACTTGCGGTTCGAACGCAGCGCTTGCTCCTGGGCAGCGTCTCCTCCATGCAGAAAAATCCGATAATCCAGGCAATCGCGGCGAAAATGGCATACGTAAGATTTGGGAGCAGAAATGGATACTCATCGAACAATGTGCCCTTGAACAAGCTGGGGGCCGTCCGCGCAGGAAAAACCAGCTGCCCACCCAGCAAAGGCCCGACAATCAGGCCCATGGCAAAGCAGAGCGCAAGAATACTGAACCCCCGGGCCTCATTCGTCTTGTCGACTACCTCACCAAGGTAGGTCCGTGTGACGCCCAAGTTCCCGCAGAAGAATCCGTCTAAAGCGCGCACCGCGAAGATCACTGGCAAGGATTTCCCCAGGCCGAGGAGAATCGGTGCAAGTGCAGAGCCCGCAAGGCCGATCAATAAGCATGGCCTTCGACCCACTCTATCAGCCACCATGCCCCAGAAAGGGCTGAAGATCACCTCAAAGAGTGAGTAAAGTCCAATGAGCAGGGAGACTGTGGTGTGCACATCAGAGCTGTCTGGGCTTTTGTTGAGGAAGGTCGACACCATCTCCACAGCATATGGGGTCATGATATTCACATTGATACAGTCAATGAGGTTCATTGCGGCAATTACGAACAGGATCTTGTTAGTGAGCCGCGGCCTAGCCGCGTCGCTGGCGGAGGCTGACAGAGGACCCGACATGGCTCAAAATGATCCAGGTGGCTGGCACCCAGGGCTCAGCTCACTTCTTAGCCTAGGCTCAGAACCTTTAGCCAGGATGCTGCAATATGGGGATGCCTCACAACGAGAACGGGACTGTGGGGTAGACCAGTAGATGGGGTGTACAGATATTCAGAAAGAAGCGGGGTGCAATGATTGGGGCGAGGGATTACCAATCCCTAGCAGGGAGCGAGGGATTTGTGATCCAGACCTCTGAATGCGGGCCCAGCAAGGAGGGCTCGGGGCCAGTAGGACGCTGTTTGGGGTTTGGGGTTCCGAGTTTAGGCGGACCCGTTTCGGGGGTTGCCTATGATGAGGGCTGTAGCACATTGGGATGCACTTTGGAGCCCTGCTTGTGGAAACTACCACATAAGGATAAGCTTGAAGAGTGCGCACATCCCGTGTCAGGAAGCATCGTGTATAGGGACGATGGCTGAAAGCCCAGAACAGAAGAACGTCTGGTCTCAATACCCAATCGTTAAGGAGCAAAGTCTACATCCCAAAGCAGAAGATCTAAATGTTCTAAGACGAGGTAGTGGTCAGTACGTTTTGATGGGCCCACTTAAGTGGTCCAGCCTGTTGCCTGCGGCTCCCCTAAACCACGAGACCAGATTTACCAGATTATAGGCTGCCTAGACGTCATATCCCAAAAGGAACCTGGCACTTGGGAGTGCATCAAGGAAATCTGCTTTGACTTAAACAGACCCAATTGGGCTCAGGCCTCTTACACCCAACCCTCCGACCACCCCCCCCAAACTAATCTGAAAACACTAACAACCTATAAGCGCTAGAATCCTTAAACCGCGTGCCATGCAAGGTTCCACGCTGGCTTGGGCAAGGGTAAGCCCTGCATTGTGCGCAGGCTTTTCCGCGGTTTCTTTGCGAACTCAGATCTCGAAGTCGATCTTTGAGGCTTCCCGTTCTGCCTCGACGGAACGGTTTAGGGTTTATAGGGTTTAGGGCTTAGGGCTTAGGGTTTAGGGCTTAGGGTTTAGTGTTCAGGCTGTAGTTCATCTGCTCCTCTAAGCGTTTACGAGCACAGTCCCCCATTTTCCACCCCTTTCACTTACATGTCCAGCGCCGCTGAGGCTTGAAGACGACCCTTCGAGTCTTCGGGTTGGGAGCGAAATCACCCTAACCCTCAGGATCCAAGTAAGGTTTAGAGTTTTAGGCTTTTAGGGTTAGAGGTTTTAGAGGTTTTAAGGTTTCAAGGTGAAGGGTATAGGGCCCAATGTAGGAAATTATTAACAGTAGAATCTTTAAGGTAAAATTTGAAAAGCTACCGCGCAGGAGCCTCGAGTCCATGACAGGGTTTAAGTTTATTTTGGGGGGTTTAGGGTTTAGAGTTTAGGGTTTAGGGTTTAAGGTTGGATCTCTACAGGCCCCCGAGAGTTCAGCTCATTCTTCAGGATCAAACCCGAAACCTTATCAATGCTACACCTTAAACGACCCTAACCCTACAACTCTACCACTCGAAAACCCTTAGCCTCAAACCTTGGAATCCTTAAGCCTTAGCACTTAAAAACCACCGCGAAGATCTTAAAGGCCCCAAAGCCCTGCGAGCCTCCTCAGCAGCCTGCTTTGCGGCAAGGAGGCCGCGGAACTGCCTAGCTCAAAGAGCAGCAACCCAGCTCAGGCAGGGATATCTTAGGTGGACCCCCCCACCCAGTAATAGTGACTATAATGGGTAATAGGGATTAGATAAGGGTCCTCTTATTAAACCACTATTACAGGGTGGGGGGTCCTCCTAAGGGATATCTTCCGTGGGAGTCTGCCCCAGGGCTTGGATTCTTAGAGTTTAGGGTTTAGGGGTGAACAAGCTCTGCGTGCGAATCTTGAGTCCCATAGTTGAGATTCTACTTCAACACTTCCATACAGTACAGTAGAGCCTAAGGCCTGGACCCCAAGCCTCCGCCGTACACCCGCAGGAGACGTTCCGAGAATGCCCCCTATGCAATCCTCAATGGGGACCTGAATGGTCCTACTGTAATCCCAACATATCAATAGGGTCCATTCGGGCCCCCGTTTTAGGAGGCTCTCACATTGTCATACCGGTTCTTCTCAAAACTATGGGTGCATTTTGGTTATGGATTCTATTGCGGCGCCTAGTATTCAGGGATACCAAAAAGGAATCCTATTTTCTGGGTTGCTGTTAAGGAACTTAAATTGCCATGATGGGTAGATATAGCAGATTCATATGGCTTCCCCAATATAGCAGCTTTAATTTAAAGTCCTTAACAGAAACTCAGTTTGGGAACTACCCATATGAGCAAGTTGACGCACTGGCTTATCTGGGTAGAGCCCTTGGAGCTCTTTGGAATCAAGGTCTAAAGGTTCCTGGATGCTTTTTAAAGCAAGGGGTTTAAGGGTCTAGGGTTAAGGGTTCAAGGTTTCGGGCTTAGGGTTTCAGGCTTAGGGTTACAGAACTGCAGGGTACTGTACAAGCTCCCAAACATCCTCTCTGGTGTCAGGTTGAAATACACCTTGGTAAACGCCTACGAAAGTCCCGGACGTCTACGTGCTCTCCAAATCACAGGTCAAATGTCATGCAAAAAGCGTTGCCGAATTATGGATAGTTCTTTCTTACCGCAGATTTCCAGGCGTCATTTACCCCCAAAAACATGGCCACAGCTTTGAGAAAAAAATAGCCCCTTCCAGGAAGCCCTGCCTTACACCCTCCGCCCCGCAGCCCAAATCCTAAACCCTCGGCATCGTCAATCCCAAACTCCTAAACGTTTAGCCATCGATCCTTAGATAACTGGTCAGTTTTAAGAACAACCTCGAATTGCAGTTTCCATACGCACCCTGTCATACCATACTGCGTAGAGGCTCCCCCGAAAAGGGAACCAAAAAGTGTAAACCGATAGTTCCTAATCCTTCTTTGCCATAAAAGTCCCACGAGCCTCAATTTCTCTCGCACATCCTCGGTGGGAAGCGGCGCTCGATCCCGCAGCTCCTGGCTACTCAAAAGCAAAGAGCTCAGAATCGGGTGCCCTAGAAAGGGCTTCTACTTGGGGGGTCATGAGGACTTAGGTAGTAGGCTAATAATGGGCAATATTGGTGTTATTCTATGGCTTATAGGGGTTATTAACCTACTTACTGAGTCCCCCTGACCCTCCAAGCATATAGGAAGGTACAGAGAGATACATGGGGTTTAGGGGCTATGGCTTGAAGTTTCTCAAGACCAGAGGACCCTTACGTATCCTATTGGTATCTGGGTGCTACAGGCGTCCTTCGGAAGATTCTGTCAAGGGAATTTTGAAAAATTCTACGTACATCATCCTGAACTAATTTTGGGAAAGTTCCACATACTCCCGAGAATCCTGTGACTCTTCTTACAGGGACAGCCCCCCAAAGGGAGAAACCCCCCAAACCTGGTTCCTCATTGGGTACTAAGAACAGTTTTACATTAGTTTTGGGCTTAGGGTTTAGGCAACTCAAAATCAAGCGCAATCCCGAATCCTAAAATTTGAGCCATAAGGGGCTATGGGGTATAACCTGGCTGCATCTTCAATGCTTTGCTAGCCAGGTAGGCAGGGAACCTTCGCAAACCTTGGGAGGCTTGGAAGGACCTCCAATACCAAAATGCTGAGATTTTCTGGGTGTATATCAGGGTATATCAGGCCATGTGGGGATCTACCTTAGCTTGCGGAGTTTCCAAAAAATTAAGACCCTTTATTGAGGGTCCCCAATTTGCACATCTCAGAATTACAGCACGTTCGGGTTTATCATGCGCACCGGAAATCCCATATGTGTGGGAGTGGCAAGGATCCCGAAACACTTACAAGTAGACTAAGTAAGTTTGCAGGAATGCTTCAGTGTGTGTTCTGCTGTATAAAGCCCTAACCGAGATAGCTTCAGACTTTCTTGATTCTTCTGGTGGAATTCCTGAAGGGTAATCTCTACTCTGTGTTTCGAGAGGAAAGAACTCTACCTTAAGCGTGGGAGAGATGCCGAAGCAACCACCGTCCACACTACTTGAAGGGGAAACCAATAGGTAGTGGTTACTGGGGCTATAATTGTAAGTCCCCTGGCCCATGATAAGTGTATATTTGTATTTAGGTATATGTATATATATTCATGTATTTATCTACATGTAGTTTTCTGTTTTCTCAACCCCCCCCCCCCCTCGCACAACTCATGTAAGGACCTGAATTACCAATACCACCCTAAGATCTACGTTGGCACCATATACTACTATCATTTTACAAAGGATCGCGATTTAGGGCCTAGGGGCTACAATACTAGTAAGCATTGGACTGTTGAGGCTTCTACACCCATGAACTTGCAAGTACTGCTAGATGTCAGAAAGCCACAGCATACCACACAGCCCACAGACTGTGCGCCTCTGCCACAGGCAGGGCGCCAGCGATGAGCGTCTGAAGGTACTGTCGCTTCCTATTGGGCGTAGGGCTTATAGTCCCCCTTAAGGAGATAGAATATGGGGTAAATGGGGATCTTATCAGTATATACCCAAAGCCATATTCTATCTACTTAAGGGGGACTACAGGAGTTTAGCATTTAGGGGTTTAGCGTTTTAGTGTTCAAGGGTTGAGGTGTCTTTGTTTTTACTTGGTTTAGGAATTCAGGGTGGGGGCAAGAGGTCCAGGGAAATCCAAGGTGCGTGGCGGCTTACTGGGGGTTAGTAGGGAATAAGGGAATATGATCCCGATATAATCCCTGCATAATGTATCCCCTTACTTCCTACTAAGCTCCGGTAAGGTGCAGAGGTTGCGCCATGAAATTGATGAACATTTAAATGCTCAGGGCGTTGTCGCAGGAGCTGGGGCCGGTCTTTCAGGAAATCTGGAACAGCCAAGCAAAGACTAAGTATGAGAAGCAACGAACTTCTGGGCTCTCTCAGTGTGCGCCAAAGTCCTCCAAACTCACATGGAACCCAACAAAGACCCTGGCCTTCTAACATCTCAACGTCCCAACCCAAATCGAAAGCCAGCAGCTGCTGGGTTCTCCAAACCACCCCCGCTGTATTGCCACCCTAGGCCCCCGTTTTCTCCCACTTAGTTAGTATGTATGAACCCTAAAAAAGAAGCTAATTCAGGTGGAGCCTTGGGTTCGGCTAGTATAGAAGGGGGGGCAATGCACTTCAGAAGAAAAACCGTAGACCCTAAACCTTAAACCCTAATTAGTAGTTTCCAGTCTCTCTTCCAGTATCCCAATGTATTCCCTATATAACTCTTACATTATCCCTATGTCCCTCTGAAAAAACCCCACAAAACCCTGAACCCCAGATAGCAAAAGCCAAATCACCTGGCATCATCGTTGCCCAGCTCCAGCCAGTCATCCCACCTCACACGCCGGACGTCCCAGCCCAGGGACGTGAGCCTTCGCGGTTTAAGGGTTTAGGGTTTAGTGTTTAGGGGTTTAGGGTTTATGGTTTAGGGGTTTAGGGTTTAGGGGTTTAGGGTTTTGGGGTTTAGGCCGAAACCCATTTTAGTAGTTTCCATTCTCTTTTCCATATTCCCCAATATAATCACCTATATATATATACACCCTATAATCCCTATATAATCCCCACAATTCCTGTTGGGGTTTAGGGTTTGGGATGCTAGTACTTGGTGCCAAAGTGTGCTCAAAGTCCTAACTCTAGTCATGTGATAGTTCAAGAGCTGTAATTCTTGGAAGGTGAGCTTGCCCAACAGAAACCTATAGTCCCCCTTAAGTAGATAGAATATGGCTTTGGGCATGTTACAGTATGATCCCCATATACCCCATATTCTATCTACTTAAGGGGGACTGTATCATTACAGAACAGTGAAGCAATCTTGCGTCACCCCGTCCCTAAGCACTGCTGGCCGAGACCAACCATCATCTTACAGGGGCTTAGGGTTTAGGGTTTAAGAAATTTCAACGTCTGCCAAATTCCACTCAAGGGGCATAAATAATTGTGCTTCTCAGGTCGACTTGAGATACCCTATACTCTACCCAATACTGTAACGACATACCCCAAACCCTAAACCCTATACTCATTACCAACTTGGGGCCAAACAACTGGTGATTATGTAGACTTCTACGGTGGGCGGGAAGCCTGGAACACACAACCATGTGAACTACGGTGATACTTAAAATCCTGCATGAAGCTAAGTACCTTACACCTTGGGAACTCTTGTGCTACAGTATACTAATGTCATGCAGGATCTAGTACCAACAGCAGCGTCAATAGTCCCCGCAACAATGGAGAATGAAATGGAAAATAACAGGGACAAGGAAATCGAAACTGGTGTTATGTAGGGGCCTATAGGGATTCTTATCCCCCAGATTATTAATGAAGATTGGTTCCTTATTAGAGAGTATACTCGGGATTATACTAAACTACAGAAGGGACCCTATGGCCACTGTCAAGGTCCCATAAGAAGCCTAATATTGACAGCACCCTAAACCCTAAACCCCAATCCCGAAATTCTAATCATGCACATCCTGAGTCTTCCACAATGACACCCTAAGTAAGAACTCCTACTACAAACCTTTTTAGGGGTTAAGGGTTTAGGGTTTACTTGGTAAGTCTACGGATCATCCCCAGCAACCCCTATTCTAAGCCCCAAACCTAAACCTAAACCCTAGCGTGTTACCTAATAGACTCGTCAAGTCAAAAGAGCCTCCAGCGCTTGATAACCTCTACCAAACCCTTGCTTTCCTCTGCAGCCTCGTGGATCTTCTTACATAAATATCTCTAGATTTACTAATATTTGTAGTAGGAAAGATCGTAAAAAATATATATGTACCTATTATAACTACTCTTAGTACTACAACAATAGTAGTCCCTCTTAAGTAGATAGAATATGGCTTTGGGTATATTATAATAAGCTCCCCATATACCCCCAATTCTATCTACTTAGGGGGGACCATACTACTATTAGTCTTATTTTGTGTCTTTGGTGCCCTTATCTGATCTCAGGTCATGTTGGGCCCAGACGTCTCGTGCTGTAGGTGCTTTGCGGGCAGGTACTGGTCGCTACCTGAGCGACGGTTTTCTCCGGAAAACCGAACACAGTCACGAAGGAGTCCACTAGTATCCTCCAATAACCCCAAACAGCCCAGGCGCCACTAGATTACTGCCATTTCTCAACCTTTTTTCTGGTTAAGTGTAAATCAAGCTTCCCTAGATTTCTTGGAATCTAAGTCCAACACGGATATCCATGGGTGAAGGTGAAATATGACCTTTAACCCCGAAACGCGTAGGTCCCAGACTCTGGAATTCAAGGGTCTTGGACTTGAGCCTGTTAGTCAAACGGGTCATTTCAGAAATTGAGGATGCCTCTTGCGTAGCCTCATATACTATTTTCCCTTCATCATAAGGAAACCAAAAAAGACTGCATTTTGTTGGAAGCCCCTATGATTCTGCCATTGCAGCACTAAACCCTCAACCCTGTTTCGTATGAGGTACGAGGCATTTCAGCGCGGAGCTTCTCAAAATGACACCAAAAAGCATCCCTAGGAGGACCTCTGTCCTCCCTTGGGTTTAGGGTTTCGGGTTTAGGGTTTCGGGTTCAGGGTTTAGGGTTTCGGGTTTCAGGTTTCGGGTTTCAGGTTTAGGGTTTCGGGTCCCTAGGAGAATCCGCAATGGCCGCCTAGTAAGGGCCTACTGGTGGTTTGATAGGGAATCAAGGTACAGCATGGATTGTAGGGATTTTCGGAGATCTTCTGGGCTGGGAGTGTAATATATAACGATTTTATAGGGATTCTACATGAATTTCTATATGAATTATATTGCAATGATACAGTGACCCGTTCCTCCATTCTACTAACCAACACTACGCAAAGACATTCTGCACAGCTCCCCAGCTGCTTCTCTTGCTTCCTACTCGTTTTAACCCTTCCCTGCTGCTACTTACATCGCACGGCCCCACCTAGACTTGAAGGCGCCGTTAAAATACTCTGATATACGAGATGATATAGGTACCTGCGTGCGTTGAAACATTCAAGTCTGAATGCTCGCCCTCTGGAAACAGGGCCCGGGCAGTAGAAGAATGAGGAGGGGCCATCCACCATCAAGCATCGCCGCCGTTCGTCAACCTCCGGAATGTTTGAGATAATGAGAACCATGTGTATTACGAAGATGATTGCCTCTGACAACGTCCAGTTCTTAAGACTTGCAGGGAATCGTTGTTTGTGACGTGACAAGTCCCGCAATGTGTTCCAAAATGTCTCCGCCTGAATGACCTGAAGTCCGTAAGCATATGAACAGAGCTAAACTATAGTGACACGCAACACATGAAATTCCTCGCAATGTGTCCCGACATGTCTACCCCAAGGTCTACCCCAAGGGGATCCCTACTCCTTGTAGGGATCCCAGAGAGTAGCCACCTTGTTCAGAAACCGCTCCATTCTCCAAGGATGCTCAAAAAAGCTAAACTGTCGTGGCACGCAACAGCATAGGCGCCGAAGCGCCAAGGACGTTGAAATATCGCGAAAGGGCAGGGTGTACATCGTAGAGGCATAGGTTGCTGCAGTCATAAAGATGCAGTGCTTCCAGATTCTGTACTGTAGAGGCTTTAAATATACCAGCACAATTTGGAGGTCTATTTGAGATACCCTGTGACATAAAGTCCTACCATTTTTCTGAAGTTTAGTCGCACAAGCCCTAAGCCATCCGTTGTAAAATCTTTGGCGGATGAATTTCAGGTGTAGACGTTCTAGTTGCCTATGGTTAGCAGTGAGCGAAGGATTGGAAAAGAACATGGAAACTAAACGTGTATAGTACTGGGGAATTTACAGGGACTGCTATGTGGTTCCATTCCAGCATTTGACTGGTAACCAGAGGTAAGGCTAGATTTGACGTGAGGTGGCATTCCACAGTACTTCCAGGCGCACCCCTACCTTCTAGGAGTGGCATGAAATACTTCATGGGAGTGTACGAGTGTAGCCAGTGAATAACTACCCGCTGCGCTCTGCATGTTCTAATATGGCTGGCTACTTCAGCGTCAAGTGAGCCCCCCTACTGAGGCATATTATGGGTGGATTGCTGATGAGGGGCGGCTGCGTCCTGCTTATTACAAAGAGGACGGGACTTCCTCCTCCGATAAAACCGTATACCCAAAGTAGGATACAGTCTTACTCTATATGCAGGACCACAGTACCCCCCTCAGGCCTAAACCCTAAACCGCTCCAACGGCAGCAATCAAGCCAGGGTTGCAGCGATTATGCGGAGCCTGCCTACTTGTGGCCTTTTTACATGATACTTCAAATCAGAAACTGAAACTAAACCATCATCTGGGGGTAAGTTTGCGTGAAGTCACCGTATTTCTGCACAGCTAATGTCAAAAATCTCAATAGGCCATCTAAGACGCACCTGCAATTGCATATTTTAGGTTATTGGGTCGCAGTGGCCTAAACACCTGCAAATTAAATTCTACAATGGCCCAGCTTTGACCCCTAAACGGCGATAATACCTGTTGTGCTGTTTGCCAGCAAGCTTAAGAAAAATGATGATAACAGTCACGATAGTAGTTATAGTAACCTAGTAATAACAGTAACCTTGATAATAAACAAGTACTGTACGAATAATGGTATGCATCATCTTGATAAAAAAAATACTCATAAGGCTAGTACTAAACATGAATACTAATGATAATGATAATGAGAATGATAATGAGAATGATAATATTAATACTATCGGTACTCGTATTCATCATACTTTAAAGTATTACTCGTATCTATAATGTTCATAAGAGTACTAACCACGTATTCAAGTCATGAAGAACATCAATAACACTTATAGCGTTACCGATACCTACAATATTCATAATAGTACTAGTAACTTGGCTAATATCAGATCTCACGTTAGTAATAGTCATCATATTTAAATATCTATAACACTCATAACAGTACTAATAACATGAAGAATAATATTGATAGGGCCTCCATCTGCTCCAGGCCGATATCGATGTACAGCGGTCCCCAGCGGAAGGAGTTTCGGTGGGCCTTGAAACTTAGGGCGTATTAGGGTGCAAGGAGTCGTGCGGTTTAGTTTTTTTTTTCTGTGGCGCCTTAGGGGGTTTAGGGTTTGGGGATTGGGGTGTAGGGTTTGGGGTTTGGGGGTTTGGGGTTTAGGGGCTTGGGGTTTAGGGATTGGGATTTAGGGTTTGGGGTTTAGGGGTTTAGGGCGTATGAGTCAAGGCTAGTGTTCAGATCTGCGTCGTAGAGTTGCGGGGGGTTTAGGCTTTTGGACTCAAGGTCTGAGACTGCCAAGGCTCCTAAACCCACAACTTTGAGATTGGGGGTTTCCCCCACCACTTCCCCCAACAAGCACCACTGCAAGATCAGACAGCATGACTGGGCACCCTAATAGCAAGTATGAGACTACTGCACGGGGCATGAACAACTACCAATATGAATCTGAGCTCTGCTTGAGACCCTATACCATGGATGTACAGAGAATCTAGGGCCATGATATGAGCTATCGCCACCTTAGACTATAGCTCATATAGGGGACGAAACAGGTTTGTACACTAAACGCCTCTTCCGCCAGGAGGGGAGGAGAGGTCAGGGCTGGTGCAGATTTCCCGCGTGATCCTCCTGGTTGTTAGGTTAGGCATTCATAAAGGGGTTCAGGGATTTAGGGTTTAGGGGGTTAGGGTTTAGGGTTTAGGGGCTTCGGGGTTTAAGGACACAAAACTGCAACATCTATGCGTATTTTTGGTTTATAGGGCTTACGGACTGGAAAAGTAAAGGGACACCATTACATCCTCGGGCATTGTATGGGGGGCTATCGGAGGGATGGGCATTCCTTTACGAGGTTCCCCAGTAACCCCATAATAATAAGGGTACCCTTGTTCCTAGTGTTCAGCTTTAATAGGGAGACCCCAAAATAAAAAGGGTAAAAGGGTACTACTGGGGTACCAACCCTAAACCCTAAACCCTAAACCCTAGTTTATTTCCTACTAACAGTCAACTCGCAGTCAGGAAGGGGCTGGACAGAGGATGGCCGAACGGTGAACGGTGAACAATTCCGTTTTGATTACATGGAGTAGCCCGTGCATAGCCTCTGCCCTGGGCTCCAAATACCGCATACCAAACCCCTAGCCTAAACCCGTACTGTAACCTGAATCCCGTACACCCTCAGTCCTGAACCCATAGCCCCAAACCCCTGACCTTTCATCAGCGACACCCTAGACCCTGAAACCTTAACCCAACAAGGTGAACCTGCAAAACCCACCCTGATGACTGGCTGTTCCTCAGCACAATAGCATCCCTGTCAGAAGCATCCTACTACGGGAACCATGACAGTGAACAACAGGGACATCCTTCAAGCAAAGCTCACGCCTAGAGAGACTGAATACTGAACTTTGGTGGCAGGAGTATCTGCCTAACATGCAACGCCACAACCTCAACTGTGCACGTTCTACCTGCATCAGCAAGGCTACACAGTGCAATCAAATGCAGGGGCATAACGGGTTGGCATAAGATTTTGGGCATAATGTCAGACTGTAATCACCTAATTGCTAGACTAGGGGGAAACATTGGTTCTTGTTCGGGCTCCTATGTGTTTCTGAACCTCTTGGCCGGCCTCTCCAAGATCCGCAAGGTGTCGCGAGACGTCCCAGTGTAGCTGCGAGGGCCTAAAGAAGACGGAGTTAACAATGATTAATATACGAGATATAGTCTAAACTGCTAGTATCCCCCCTTTTAACCTCTATAATGCTCCCCTATAAATTCCCCTATATAGCCCCCTTGAAGGAGTTTAGGCTATAGCTCATATATTAACGCCTAAACCCTAAACCGGAGGAGCCTTCGAAGGCTTGTGCTAGGAGTCTAGGGGAAATGGGCTTGCCATTGCCTTAGACATGGCAACCTCATCTCGTGTGGCTTTTTTTGTCCTGCGGCACTAATATATTGGGTCCATACTGGGGTTTAGGGTTTTATTAAGGTTTTTTCTTGTTAAACCCCTCGGACTTTTACGTCTGCTTTTATTAGGGTTTAGGGTGTAGGGCTTTAAGGGTTTAGGGTCTAGGGTGTTTGGGGTTCGGGCTTCGGGCAGCAATGACATACGGTTGGGGGAAGGGGGTTCCGCAAAGAGGGTTGTCTACTATAATCCTTATCATAGGGACTCCCAACAAGTGGCCCCCAATACTAATTTTTGGAACTCCACACAGGATAGTAGTTTCCTTTGAATATACGTATCCCCTGCTAGTTTAAACCCTAAACCCTGAACCCTCAACCCTAAACTTGAAAAGATGTCTCAGGAAAAGAGCGTTAGTTGCTGCAAGCTCGAAGCCATAACAAAAGTGCTTTGCAAAGGTTCTTAGGGTTTAGGGTTAAGGGTTTAGGGTTTGTGCTTTGAAAAGGTTCTCTACCATCTTCATGGCACTGAACGTGCCCCGGGGGGTGATCACCTGAAGCTGCGCTTGAAACCCTGACATCAAAGCCCGCAAAGACTTCTGTCCTTTCGGCAAGCGGCAATGCGGGCTTCCATGTCTGTTTGGGGACGGTAAACCTTAGCAGCCCCTATTAACTCTGTCCTGCCTCCTGAAACCTGAAACTTAAACACAACATATGATTGCTATGTTTACATGATTTCTACTATATGTCATAAAGTATATTACTGTTATATCACCAGAAGTGTTATACCATCACATGAGCCATAGTCTCAACCCCTAGTATTCCTATAATAACCCCTATAGTAGTCCCCTACATAATCCCTATATAGCCGCCCTTTAGGAAGTTTAGACTATACCATCACATGGGACCAAACTTGTCAGACTTCAGCGTCAGCAAGGAGAGTAGTGTTTTGTTGGTGGTTGAACCTAGTAGGATTATATTCCTTATATACAATACTATACCCCAAAAGGAGGATATCATCTTACTCTATATGGGTACCATAGTATGCCCGAATAAAATACTATATCCCCAATTTATATAACCCCTATATAATCCCAGCTTCCATTTCATTTTCCATTTTCTTTTCCATTTGATTCTCCATTATTGGGGTACCTTTAACATGGGACCAAACTTGTCGGACTTCAGCGTCAGCAAGGAGAGCCGGGGCTAGCACTCCTTCCCTTTGTCTGCGATATGCCTGCGGGCAGGGTGCATAGTCGCAAAGCTCAAGAGATCATTGTGAGCTATAGGGTTTAGGGTTCAGGGTTTAGGTTTAGGGTTTAGTGTATAGTCCAAACTCTTAGTATCCCCCCCAATAGCGCCTAATGGAGAATCAAATGGAACAGAAAGTGGAACATGAAATGGAAACTGGTGTTTTTTTGGGTATATATGAACCATAGTCTAAACTCCTAGTATCCCCCTTGATAACCCATATAGTGGTCCCCTATAAGAATATGGCTCATGTGGTACGGGCCTTTCCTATTCAGTGTCAGCTTCCGCTAAATTGCAAAGCCTCCTGCAAAGCACCAAGTCCCAGAAACTCTGCCCTTCGTAGCACTCACGTACTCTACTGAGCTGGAGCTGTCTTGTATTTGAATTCCCTGAGCCCTAAACCCTAAACTATTCATGTAACAAGCAACCTGAACGAGCTGTCTTGTCTTTTCATGTAACATCCGTGAAAGGGGCCCCGAACCTGCAAACAAACCCCAATACATCCCTGTTGTCGCCCTTGGAAATCCCCAACTCTAAGATGGCTTCCATTTCACTTGCCGGGCCCTGAGCCCCAAACCCTGAATGAGCCATAGCCTAAACTACTAGTATCCCTTGTAATGAGCCCAAAAATAGTCCCCAATAATCCCCTTAAGAACCCCCTATAAGGAGTTTAGACTCTAGCTTCAATTTCCTGTTCCATTCCCTGAGCTCAACACCCTAAGCAGCAGATTCCATGTTCTTTTCACTTCCTTCTTCTTTCCCTCCTCACAACCAACAAACAGGGACCTCTGTGAGAGGCGTATGTAGAACGACTTGGAATCCTTCGACAGCAAACGCCAGACCTGCACCAACCGGGGAATCGCATATGGTGGGCTTTTCATCCTCCCCCATTTCGAAAATCGTGGCCTCTAACATCAAAACAATGGGTATGCAGACCATTGTTCTTGGCGCCTTGGAGCTCCAGATAGTGAATTTCTCGAATCCGGGATAGTCTGGGCCATTCCAGTGTGGTGAAGAGGGATGGCTAAGAGGTTGGCTATTCTTGAAAAGGGGGGATCCTCAGAGCCACGAGCCATAGTCTGAACTCCTAGTATGCCCCCTTTTTAACTCCTGTCGTACTCCCTATATGGTAGTTTCCCAAAATAGGAAGACCCAAATATAGACCCAAATATACTATAGACTATAGTCCTTATTATAGGGACCTGCAGAAGGTAACCCCAATTTTGGGAAACCCCCATATAATCCCTTATATAGCCCCCTTTAGAGAGAGTCCAGGGATGCTCTTCAGAATCATGTAGGCTGGTTCAAGAGGTCCTCCCACACCGGAGCCCCTCGTACCATTCATGGATGCCATAAGGGTATCCTCCCACAAGGCTGCTTTAGGATGCCGGCCTAAGCCCCAAACCCAAAAAGGCATGCACCACCTTCCCCGCATCAATGTATAGTTTGATATTCTTATTGGGCATTTGCGTATAAGGAAAAACTTCAACCTATGCTCAACGATGACCAAGTATATCCTGACCGCTATAGATATAATCCACCTGTTGCAGGGTGCTTGGAGAGTCAGGGGGACTTAGTAAGTGCGTTGAAAACCCTATAAGCCATATAATAACCAATAACCCCAATTATCCCCATTATTAACCTGCTTACTAAGTCGCCAGGACCCTAAACCCTAAAACCCTAAGTCCTAAACCCTAAACCTCAAATCCTAAACCTAAACCGTAGACCCTAAACCCTAAATCCTAAACCTAATGAGGGCAGCGCCCAAGCTTAAGACAACAGAAGCTCTGGCTCTGCGCCTGCGGCCTCTGGATGCGACACACCACTGCAGATTCGTACCTCTATATCACCAGCTGCCACAAAACCAACATTGATCCGGCAATTTTCTAAGTTACCCTAAATCCTAAGCCCTGAACCCTTGGGACCCTGGTAGACGTCATAGTTTTGGCAGGTTCTTAGGATTACAGATAACAGCAATAATCCCCTCCCGCTGAGATGAACCCCCATATTAAGGGGTTGGGGGGTTAGGGTTTAGGGTGCTGACCTACAATCTTACTGTGGAGATTTCTCAAGATTAGAGGTACCCACGGGACCCCAGAACTATATGGGAGCTACAGGAGAATAACGGGCCCCCTATTGAGAATTAAAGAATTAACAAGGAGTTGTCTTGAGAATCACCCCTACTACTCCACAATCACTACCATACCATACCTCTTGCTTCCAACCGTTTTATGCACTTGCTTGTATGAAAGCCGCGTAAATGAAGACTCTGGTCCCCATACATAATAAACTCCAAAATGCAGCGACCGTTTGTGAACGGCCCGAAACGGATCCCTACCACGCCCCAAACCCTATAAATCCTAAACCCTAATCCAAATAAACCCCAGCATAAACCCCGTATAACTCCCATATAACCCCTATAAAAGCCTGTACACCCTTATAGTGGTGAGTTGCTTCCTGAATCCTAAACCTTAAGCTCTAAACCCTAAAGCCTACAGCGCTACCTAAACCCTCAACCTTAAACCCTGAATGGGTCACGCTTTGAGTAGGTGCATCGGCCGCGCCGTGATGAAGATCTTTCGGAAGCGCCTCGGCCACCCCGGTCTTTGCAATACTACTTGGGTTATAGGGGCTTAGGGTGCCATTCTATTAAGTTCAAATTAGGATGAAGGGTTCTATAGGACTTATATTTAGGGATTTCGTATAACTTACATAGGGTTTCAATAAGGCTGTTATTGCGTCATGGAGTCTATTTGCCCAAATCTCTAATCCGAGGAATTTGCAGTTGGGCTTTTGCATCTTGTAGGGAGAACCGAAATAAAAGTTGCTGCTTTAGGGGAGCCATTCCTTCAATATCCGATCCTAAACCCGAAACCTATAATCCCTGTAGTCTCCATTTTTCCATTCTCCCCGTATAACCCCAGCTAGACTGTACGGTTGGGAGAACACAGCCGCAAGACCTTGCCTTCCTCCAGTCTTCACTGAGGCTGATGAAGATAAGCAAGCTAAGCCAGGCGCTCCAAAAGATATGCGGTGACCTGACGAAATGGCACGGGGTAGTTGGGATGGGAGGATTCCCCCCAAAAGCTATGAACACACCTCTTGCCCGGATATTGCCCCTCTTCCTGCAGCTATCTTTCTTAGTGAGTCGCAGGATAACCCCTGTACTGTCCTGAAAGCTATGTAAACCATAATTTGCATGGGGTTCGCATGGAGCTCTATTTGTACACTACGCTCACCGAGCATGGAACCACAAGAAGGGGCTTGAACGGGTAGCGTCCTATTTTAGCTGCCGCCTGATGCTCCCACCCTCACCTAGGACTCCCAAATACCAGGCATTTCAAAGCAATGGCCCGACAATCACGTTGGGGTATTTGGGAGATTCAGGCAAACCCTAAACCCTGAGTTAAAAACCCTAAGGCCCTGAACCCATGAGCAGGCCTCGTCGTTCCACAGCCTCCCGATGGTGACGGGGTTCACGGCATCCCGGAACTGTTGGGCAAAGGCAAGTGTTCCAGTTGTCCCAGAACCTGAAACTCTAAACCATATATGCTAAACCCTAAAGTCCAAACTCTACACCTTAAAGCCTAAATCCTAAACTCTACACCCTAAAACCTAAATCCTAAACTCTACACCCTAAACCCTAAATCCTAAATCCCGAAACCCAAAAGCTTAAACCCTAAACCCTAAAACCCTTATCATCCCCACGTTTTGAGTAGAACATGGCCATTTCTTAACGGGAGTATGTAGGGGTTGTATGAGCTACAGTCCAGATCTCCTACGGAACAGAATGGGACATACATAGCGCTCAAGGTTTTAGGGCTATTTCCTACGGAATTGAAAGGACATGGTTGTTTAGTCGGACCGTGTTCGGGTGTATACTAAAACAGTTGGAAACTTGTAGTGGAAGTCTTTTTGCCTGCTGTGCGAAGGTCTCCTCCAGCTTTGGCACAGCGACACGCGACAGGGCCTCAAACGGCGCTTTCTGCAAAAACATGCGTACACCGTACATAACGTGAACTGCTACTTATCCACTGTGTGCATATACAGCAACATATATGCAAGTCCGTCTGTTTGTGCGTATATTAAGTACACACCAATGCCCTGCTCCAAGCTAACATGGAGCTGCCTAACTTCGAAAGGACAGCAGACGTGGGCATTCCATGTGGTTTTCAGAGGTTGGTATATTATATGCTGCTCAAAGGCTCAAAGCTTCGGGGAACTGAGGCAGCGACTAGATTGTGTGACTAATTTTGAAAATTCCTTCCCTCAAGTGGAGTTACAGTCGCGAAGCCTTCGCAGTAAGAATGAGCAAATAACAGACCACCAGGGATTTGAAGTTGGCGGAGTAGATGAGCAATAATCACATCAGCATGAGCCCGACAGGCCAAGAAAGGAAAGCCAACTCATTCTTAGCTAGCCCCCCTGCGCAGTTGCTGGCTTAAGTTTCCAAATACACAATATCCACACCCCACCGGGTCTGCCCAAACCCAAACCCTAAACTTACTGGGGGATAGTAGGGAATTAGGGAATATATTGTCTAGGGATTATACACGGATTGTGTAGGGATGATTTTCCCTTACAGATTCCTCCTTCATACTAGATACCACAGTGCTACAATGAAACACCAGACAGGGGCGTATGCGGCAATAGTGGGTGGAGGCTTCTTCTTAGGACGGGGGATTTGCATGGCCTCGCGCAGCCCTGTGTCGCGGAGACCAAGCTGCGCCAGCGCGTTGGTGACCTGAGGTCGGCTTTCAAAGAAAGGCACGCTGTGGTGGCCCCAGTTTTGTGTATGGTAAATTCTATGATTCTGCAAAATCTTAGTTATTAAGCAAAAGCACTTCAAGTTTTTTCCTTGTGTCCTTGACCCGCCCGCCCGAACACTGGAGGCCCTGCAATCTGAGCTCAGGGCTTTTTTGGGGTTTGGTACCTAAATAGCGTGTAAGTCTTGGACGGAATGGGTTCCTTTGAAGGTACCTTCGGGGGTCTAAGTCTCTGGAAACCCTAAACCCTGAACACTCGCTGTATTGGCCCCGGACACCCTGAACCAAGCTCCTCAGGCAGCGCATGGATATTAACCAAGTGTCAACAACTCTTCGAAACTCTCAAACCCAAAGCAACCGTCCCTAAACGACAAGAGAAATTCACCACAAGCGTGGCACCAACACTGCCCAATGCCATAGGATCCTCCATAACTGGAGCCAGCCTAAACCACCCAACATCCCTACATACACCCTATAGCCCCTTCTAAGGGGCCCCAAGTGCACCCTAAGCCCAAACCCTGAACCCTTAACCCTGAACCCTAAACCCTGAACCCTAAACCCAAAACCCTAAACCATAAACCCTGAACCCTAAGCCCTAAACCCTGAGCATCCCTCATGGGCCTTGATGAAGTCTGAGGGGCGCAGCGACTCGATACAGTCCTCCCGGGGAGGTGGGGGTGGGGGCTTGGGGTTTAGGGTTTTGCAGATATATATATATATATATGTAAGAGAGAGAGAGAGAGATGTCTATCTACACATACATATACGCACAAGCATGTACACGTGTGTATAGGTACTGTATGTATGTACGTATGTATGTATGTATGTATGTATGCATGTATGCATGCATGTATGTATGCATGCATGCATGCATGCCCGTATTTATGTTATGTTGCGTTATGCGTTGTTATGTTCTGTATGTACGTTGCATACATACAGAGATTAGAGCTTGAAGGTTAGGATAATGAAGAATCAAATCGAAAATTCGACTAACAAAGTAAATGGACACTGGGTTCATATTGGGCTTGGGGTTTGTTTCTGCAAGGTCGAAGGCTATAAGCTTCTTGACCTAGGGTTTCGGTTTGTTTTGGTTTAAGGTTGTAGATTCGCGGTGAGGGATAGAGTGTATCGCTTAGGGCCTTGGGTTTGCCATTCTAATTGACCCAAATGGGGTACTCTCAGAGATCCGGCAAGCATATCAGGCGTACACCCTAAACCCTGAACCCCAAACCCTAAAGCCCCAACCCTAAACCCTGGGACTCTGCTTATGGATTCCGTAGCTACCTTCTCTTTAGAGATTCCCACGGCAGGGTCCAAAAATTAATGCAAGTCGTTCCCACCCCCAAACCCTGTACAGGGGGATTTAGGGCTTAGGGGTTCTGATGTCTCGATTTTGTGTCACAAAAGGGTTCCCTTGACGCTACTAAGCCTTGAAGTTGAAGCTCCAAACGTCATACACACTCATCTCTCATCCAAAGCCTCAAAATCTTAAAGCCATAAGCCTCAGGCCCTAGACACTCAATCCTGAAACGCTACACTCTCAGTGGGTAAATTTAGGGTTTGGGGTTTAGGGTTCCTATGGGTTCCCTAAACCCCGCGCGAATCCCGTAGCTAGCAAACCCAAACCCATCTCCAGGGCGTGCTGCGCTGCTGCCCGGTTCAAGTGACTGTCGTGCCATCGGATGCGCTTCATGCACCACATCCTTACGTTGAAAGTCTAGCGTTTATAGGCTGTAGGGCCCCGAGAACCCCAAACCCTGTACCTTTAACCCTCCACACGAAACTTCCACACGAAACTTTGGGCGTTAAGTTTGCGGAGCCAATAGCCAGGGATTCAGAAGTGGGTAGCGGTTTGAGGAACAGTACGTATGACATTGAAGAAAATTGGGAAGCCAGCGGAAAATTGTGGGACACCATTGATTTGAGGCATTGGATACAGCTCTGGCAAAAGAAATGGCTAAGACTTCGGTTTCGGCGTTTGGAGTGAGTAAAAACCCTAGACCCCAAACCCTAGACCCTGAGCCCCAAGCCCTGAACCCCGAAATCTAAACCCTAAACCCCAAACCCTAGACCCTTAAGATTGATCTTGGCCCAGCATCAAAGACATCAGCGCATGGGACTGGAAGTTAGGCACCTGCTCCCTGATGGTAGGAAGCATCTCCTTGAATTTGAGGTTCAATCAATTTAAGGGGTTCCCAGAGTTAAAGGGTCTGAGAGGGGCTATATAGGAAAGTATAGGGATATACAGTGAAATATAGGGATACATACGGGCCACCCCTCCCCAACTTAAAATGGAACTGCATGTAGCCTCCGTTTGTAGAAGAACAGTTTTTCTTATTGGACGCTGTTGGGGGGTTCCATGCCAGTTTGGGGGATAGTAAGACTTGCGCCCACGCTGACTGTGAACATCATCCCGAGACACGCATGACGGAGCGCATAGAGTCTGTAAGTTCCAGCCAGCTGCTCATGCTTCCTATTTGATTTTGATTGTTGTTCAGAGAGGCTTCGTGAAGTTTGAAGCCGTAGGCTATAGAGTAGGAGGCATAAACCACAAACCTCCTTCATCGACATTGTCGTCCCTGTAGTGTACCACAAAGTGTCTCGGAAGCCCTGAACCTGTTCAAGTATTGCCCAATATAAGCTCCTACAATGGTAGCTCCACACTAGTGAGAGTTCTTCCAGAACTTGGGGGCCCCAAATATAGATCCCATTTTGGTATTATCGTTGTCACTGGTCTTGTCAATGTTGATAGAATTACACAAATCTGGGGGCGGGGGGGGGGGTGGTCGTCAAAATCAATGTCTTTTTTAAGACCCTAAGTACAAGGGGGCGTATGAGACTAGGGACCAAAAGAAAGACTACATCTCTAACAGCCTACTACTATTTGGATTTCTATTTCAACTAATTTGGAGGGTCAGCGGAACTTAGTGTGTATCTTACCTGATGCTGATCCCTCTGAGGCATAACAACCCTGGTTATCCCCAGTATGGGCCTCCTGACCCTCCAAATAGAGCCCGAGAGTGAAGCCAAGTCGCTCTGTAGAAGCTGGCATCCAAGAAGCTACTCTTGCCGTAGCCCCACATGATGTAGCCCAGCCTCAGTCAAGTCTTCAAAAAAGGGTATCATGCCCAGACCCCCAAAAAATCTAAAAATTAGATCCCCTAGAACCATATGGGAAATTATATAAGGATTACAGGGGGAATCTTCTGTCACAGGATGTAATTAAAGCAGCTCGGCCGTGGTCAAGTCTTCTCACATCCACCGCCCTGATTTCTCGATGAATACACCCCAGATTTATAGCATTTAGAAGTAGGAGTAACACTTTCTCGCAATGGGGGTTGGCGATTAGATCTAGGGAAGCAGATTGTAGTGCATTGCTGGTTTGGTAGGGGTTCAAGTTTAAGGTCCAGCGTTAGTGCCTTCTTATTCGCAGAGACTGAGGGATTGACTCTCTAAACTAGCCCTAGATCAGATAATCCCACAGAAGAATTCCTACCCTAACCCATTCCTTCATTCCCTACCAAGCACCCTGGAACTGATTTAGCCAAGTCTTGGCGACCCCTTCGTAAGCGTTTTGAGCGCAGATTTCGGGTCGCAGTCTGGGGCTTGGGCTTCCGGCTTTTTGGGGCTTGTAGATTCTCAGGCCTGGGGTTCAGGGTTTAGGGATTACAGAAAGGTTTAGGGATGAGGGCTCTACTACCCTGCACTGGTAGGTTGCAAGCAAGGTTGTGAATACTCTGAGCCGGACCTGGGGGAACTGCACTCCGATTTGATTAACAAATTCTCGGGCGCTTGCAGAAGCCCCCTGCAGCATCCGCACATACTCCTCTGTACCCCCTGAACAAACTTCTTTGAGGACTCTACCTGAAGAGAAGACCGAGCGACTGGTCCGGTTGAAGCTCTTCCTTGAGCTCCAAAATCCTTGATCGGCTGGGAGCAATTCCCACAAAGCAGTAAGATGGGGGCTTGAAAAGGTTTAAATCATGTAAAATACGTGTTGAGGTGCATCATACTAGACTCGTTCTGCTTAAGAGATGGGAATATAATCTGACACAATATACTCACATATCCTATACTAACAACCACCATGTATGGGGATTGTTAGGGAATAGTATTGGGAATGCTTCAAGCTTCTACATTACGGGCCTTGGAAAACTCTATTCGGGATTTGCAGCTTAATGGCTTACTGGACAGAAGTTTAAACTCAAAGGTGGGAGTTCCCAAAAACAAGGGTCACGTTTCAGTGATGCCTGTATGAGACATGGTAGGTTTTTGGTCTAGTCCTCGTAGTCCGTCAGTTTCCAAAGTGGAAGCACATTGTTATGACCTTTTCGGTTCAGGCGATAGGAAGTTTGAAAGGTTCTCCGGTGGGGCTCCCGTTGCTATTGGGTTCTGACTATGGGAATGGACCCAAACTCTGGACAAACGCCTGTCTTGGGGCCTGGCGTTGTTGTGATGCACAACCTCCAACACTCATCAAGATCTTCAGGCAACAAACAACTACGCACGCTTTAGGGCTAACTCCTGTAAAGGGGGCCTGGTTCTGTGAACCCCCGCAGAAAACCCTACAATCTGTTCTTGGCTTTCCAGTCCAGGGCCAAAGGAGCCAGGAAAACCCAACCACAAAATCTTCATCCAAGTCACAAACTATGGGCCCTTCTAAAATGACGAAAAGATGTCTAGAGCACCCCTGTAATTTTGAGGTCACAGCGTTAACCCTCCACCCTGACCCCAGCCAAGAATCCGTTTGGAGTAGCCGAACCAGAGCTTGACGTCGTGCTTCCGTAGCGCCGCGGCCTTCTGCACGCAGGCCTGGCTAAGGGTTTAGGGTTTAGGGGGCAAGTTTTTGGGTTGTACCCATTGGGGTCATAGTAGGGTTATATTGGGATAATGGAAAATAAAAAATGAAAACTACTAGTCAGGTTTGAGTTGTTTTTGGATAGGGTTTGCATTTTATGGAGAAGGGGAGCGAATGTCCTTATTTTGAACCGGGTACTGGGTACGTGTAGGGATTCCGTGAGGAGCATCTTAAGGATGTATTTTCTCACTACAGCTTAACCAGAGGTCGGTAAACTTGATGCCATCACCAAAACATGGTGCTAACATCTTCAGTGTATATGGGAGTCTGAGGTACTGTTCTACTACATGGCACGGCAAAAAGTTGTACGAAGACTTCCAACAATGACAAAGAGGCGGTAATGTAGTTGGCATCCATCAGGGCAGTGTCAGATGTCAGAGTCACGGGCAGAGGCAGTCGGAACTGGCGCACTCGGTTTTGGGCCCACGAACGCCACCTGGGAGTTGATCCAAGTCAGCCCACCAATGCTTCTGGGAAGTTAGTTGGGTTATAGTCCCCTTAAGTCGATAGAAGTTTGGCTTTGGGTATATGATAATAAGATCCCCATATACCCCATATTCTATCTACTTATGCGGGACTGTATGTTTTTGGCACTAGCAACTCAAGGTTTGCCACTATTTGGTGGAACTCGCACCTCTTGTTGAAGCGTGCGATCCCCTTCTTTCTCAGCCGCATCTCGTCCCGCACCGCGCGCAGCGTCATCCGCTCTTCGGGTCTCATCCGCGCATGGAAGACGCTTCCAACACCTGGAGCAGGAGCCTTTTGGGCGTTGAAAAAACGGGGTGCCCTTGGGCACCGTGGACATATACAGTGGCATTGTGGGAGTCCCTTCTCAACAAACTACCCGGGTAATCTTGAGAAACCCCAACTTCAAGCTTTCTGGCTGTCACACTGCTATGACCACGCTGTGCACCATAGAGCGGCTGAAAATACAGTATGTCCCCCCCATGCACGACATTTTTGAATAGCCGATCGGAGGAGTAGCATACTGGTACACGCAACTAGACAATACATCAAAACACATGATACTGGTAGCTTCACTGGAGCTCATAGGAAGAATGACTTTTGGTCGTGCCCATGCATACAAACGGATTCCCAACAAGAGATTTGTAATCTTTGAAGGGGAACCCAAAAACGCTTTGCAACCCAACAATTCCCCAGGGTCCCTTCAAGGCCTTCCAAACTTTAATTTCAGAAAGCCACATTCGAATGGCCAATGCCATGCCAAGACACCGCATCGGATGCTGCCCAGACCGGGGCCCCAACATCTCTCCTCCACTGCACACTCCCGACATGGAACCCCAAACGAGGGTCTAAAACCCAAATCCCCGCAGTCCTTTTGAAAGGGGTCTGCGTGGGTTCCATGTCAATTGAGGGGAGGGTCTAGAGTTTGGTGACCCAATCAGGCATTGTGCCGCAGGGTTCATGCCGTCATGCTTCATGCTGAGGAGTGGGCGCGCAGTCCACGCGAGTGCGTGTCTGACATCCACACAATGTAGCCATGCACAACCATGATAACTCAGAGAGCATACGGTGACCAGAGCATCCACGCCCAGACCATAATGTCACACAATGGCGTTCTCAATCTTGGGCGCCATGGGCCCTCATGCATCACTCGAAGCACCCTACACCCTGGAAGTCTTGTCCAACGCTTCATGGGAACGCAGGTTCAGAGCTTCAATAACGTGACCCTACTTCATAAACCTGGCAACAGCGAATCACAACACTCCAGGCTACTAGACACATCAATACCGACCTAGAATGTTGATACACCTTTACCCCAAACTCTAGCCCTAATCCCCGTAATATCTCAAGAACCTAACGACTCCATATTCCAAAGAACCGTCCCCCCAAAACTCCGGGAAAAAAACTTCAACCTCCAACACTTCAAACATTCGACAGCCCAAACCTCTAAAACCATCAACGCCTGATGCTATCAATAGAATCGTGAAAAGGAACCCCCCATAATTCCCTAAAATCCCATGTATCCCCTGGAGTCCCTAAGGGCACCCACTTTGACAAACTCCTTGGTGCTCTACCCCCCCCGTCCTGACCAGCAAACCCCAAAACCCTAAACCCCAAAGCCTAAAACGCCAAACCCTAAAACCCCAAAGCCTAAACCCCCAAACCCTAAACCCTTAAACCTAAACCTTTAACCCTGAACTCTACGTCCTAAAGCCCCCAAACCCTTTTGCCCTCCCCCTGGTCCTGACCAGGGGGCGAGGCTCTCCAGGCCCAGGGGAGGCTGGGGATGCGAACGGCTTGCCCCAGCCTTAGCTATTTGGGAGTTAGTTTTGTTTATTTGTTTATGGATTTTTTTGTTTTTTGGGCGGTGACCTTTTCTCCACAAGTCTGGCTTACGAAGATGCCTTTAAGGCACAGTCATTGGTTCCCTAACCAGTGCTTCAAGCTAAGTTGCCTACCAAAGCTACCCTTCTGAGTTCCCCTCGCGAAGGACCGGGTTGAGGGCTTAGGTTTTGGGATTTGGGGTTTAGTGTTTAGGGATTAGAGGTTTAGGGATCAGGGTTCAGGGTCTAAACTCCTTAAAGAGCATTATATAGGGGAGTGCATGAGGGGACTACTATGGGGGAGTTATTAGGGGGGATACTAGAAGTTTAGACTATTGGTCATTTGATATTAAGGGTTTGGGGTTTCGGGGTTCAGGGGCTTACGGTTTAGATGTGCAGGGTTTATGGGTCAGGGTTTGGGGTGGGGTTTATATTGTCAGGGTCTAGGTGTTCGGGGTTTGGGTTAGGGTTTGGGTTTTAGGCTTTGGGTTTTAGGGTTCCGTAGGGATTGGGGTTTGGAGCTTAGCGTTTGCGGCTTCCGGGTCTGGGGTTGGAAGTTTATGGTTTGCGGTTTGGGGTTTAGGGCCCACTGTTCTGGAGAGTCAAGTGAAAATCAAATGGAAACTAGGGTTGCGTAGGGGTTAATCTAGGGTGTTGAGGAACTTGAAACAAGTCAATCCTGTCCCCCCAACGAAATCCACACCCTTTAATATGAAATAATTTGGGGCCCAAACTTGTTTAAACTTAGGGGGGATTGTATTGAGAGAATTGGAGAGGGCTGCCTTTAACATCGTTTTTTTGGTTTTTTTACCTCTATGGAAGATCAATAATCAAGTGAATCAGTTTGTATATCACATTGATTTGTTGATGTTAGTTGAGTATGAGATTACTTGATTGACCAAGAAATCAATAATTCCAGAACCGCTCCTTACATCATGATGAGGTGGCCCCTGGCACCTTTTGAAGTAGTCTGGCCCTTCTGGATTTGTGGGCCCTTCAACTTAATATCTGTTCTGGTGGAGGATCTAATTCTAGGGGGGAATGAGTACCATAACACGAGCTGATATGCAGTAGATATCGGGGCTTCCTTGCGACGATAGCTCATGTTGAGTTCCTGAACAGCAACACAGTTCAGTTTCTGGCTGTGAAGAGGGAATGAAGGGATAGAGAAGACAATGGAAAACACAAAATACCAAAGGAAGATGCAACGGAAACTCGGCGGTTACAGGGAGATATAACGTTCAGGGCGGAGGATTAACTTACTGCTTGCGAATGGGGCATGATGGGCAAGAAACAGAAAACCTTCATATGGTGCTTGCCAACAACAGTAAGTTTGGTGTCCGTATTTAGGGCTCAGAAGTTGTGGTTTTGGGACTCAGGGTTGAGGGCCCTAAGCCCTAAACCGGCGTGGTTGAACAACCGTTCTCCGCACATGAAGATCTACAAGGTTTCTATGGGTTTTTCAAAGTATGTAGGGGTGGCACGGTGATTCGGGCTAATAGAATCCCTGAACCCTAAACAACCTGTTCTGTTCCACCCCAGGCGCAGGGTCTGCGCTCGCCGAAAATGGCCTGCGCGCATCCTGGAATCCTTGGAAAATACCTCTCCCACTGTAGGTTAGGGTTCTGGCGTAACGTGAAGTACCTTCAAACCGACTATTTAAGGAATTATAGGGTCTAGGCTTTAGCAGTCGTCTAAATGATCTCAATGCTAAACCTTTGCCGGCCTGTTCATACAATCTGAGTTGTTCTCAAAGTTATGGGCCCCTTTTGGCTATCAATTATATTATGGCACCTAATTTTGGGGGTACCAAGGTGGGACCCCAATTTTGGGCAACTACCAATGTGCTTTGGCATCTTTTGGCTTCAGGATCTTCGGGGAACGCTGGCACACGAGAGATTGAAAGTGGTGTACCAGGCGTTTTTACTGGACTAGGGCTTTGGGGAACATTAATCTAGTTTATAATGGACTGTAAAGGGCAGCCAACAATGAATATTCAAAAGACACGCTCCATCGCGGTTTGCTCCAGCTAGCCCTAGCAGTTGGGTTGCTATGTTCACCACTCAGAGCCAAAGGCTTGCGGCGGATGCGCCATGTTATAAACAGTAATAATCACGACTATTATTATCATTATGATTATCAGCATTTTTCTCATTATTACTATGATTACTATCATGATATTTGTGAGGTCTGCGTGGGTTGACGATTGGAGGCCGCCTCCTGGGGCCCTCTTCAGCTCAGGACATCACTAGTCTTATGAAACAAGAGTCGCGCGGCTTTAGGGTTTAGGTTAGGTTGAGGGTTTCCCAGGTTCGCAGAGGAGCATCAAGCTCTAAGCCTTAAAGCCTCAGCTCATCAATCGGGATCAATCGCCTCGACCTAAACCCAAGGCTCTGAAACCTCACTGACATCAGAGTTTTGCAGCCCTACAGCCAAAGCACCACCATTCCAAAACCACATTGCTTATGGTTTTAAATCTCCTTTTTTGTGTTCGAGCCTACTCCTGTCAGTATTTTGTTTCTTGCTACAAAACGTTGATTACAAGCTTATTATCGTCAGCGACTTTGACTCTTTCCGCCGTGCAAGGTTGGAATGCTTTCAAACGTGGGGCTATCCTGGGCTAAGAAGTCTGAAAAAGTCCTATTAATCCCGAGTACTGAGTAATAATGAACAGGCTTGCCGTTTTGGAGCGCAGGCTTCGGGAAGCATTCCAAGGCTGTCAATTCCTGTTGAGGACTGTTTGGATGGTCTGAGACTACTTGAGAGGAGTTCCCTAAACCCTATAGGCCCTAAACCCTTAAACACAATATAGACCCCAAAATATTCTCATCCTTATTTTGGGGACAATAATCAGCGCCCTTTTGGGTTGGTGGGAAGCACGAGGCCCATGACATATATGAGCTGAACGGGATATGTAGGAAGCCCTTGCTCTGAGAAATTCGTGTGTTGGCCGCTGCGGCTAGCTGGAGTGGGTTTAAGGGCTTAGGGTTTAGGCTCTAGGGTTTAGGGGGTTTCCCAGGATAAGGGATATTACCCCAATAATGGGGAATGATAGCGAAAAGAGAATGGAACATAAAATGGACACTGGGGTTGTACAGCGGTTGATAGGGATTAGGGTTTTCCGCACCTACAGAAAGGAATATACTATTTTGGGGATCTACATATTTGGGTCTACCAATTTCTTTTGCAGTGGCTAGAGAATCAGAGGATGGTCTTGCGGTATACTATGCTATTAGGATTTAAGGTGTAGGGGATTCATTCAGACTCATAGCATATGAGGCATATACGGGTCTATAAGGGGATAATACAATACTGATCAGGTTTCAATTTCTGCATTGCCCACCAACTACGCAAGGAGCCCGTAACCCTAAGCCCTAAGCCCTGAACCCTATACCCTCAACCCTAAACCCTAAGCCTATGAAATTCTGGCTTGGGATCTCACTGACTTGATTGCCTGAAGGGTCAGAGACCTTGTATAGCTAAGGGCTCAGGGCTTAGGGCTTCGACTAGAAGCCTCCTGAAGTGTCGTTATGGCGATTATAGCTAGGGTTTGGGGCTTAGGATTTAGGATATAGGGCTTCCTGAATTGAACTACTGAAGTTGCACAAGGCAGGCGTCCCCCCCTTTGACTCCCAACAGGCTAGAGAAGGGCAGCTAACGTCCGAGAAAACCCTAGTGCAACCCGGTGCCGCCCTTTCTCCCATGGGACATCCTTAACCCTGCATCCCTTCTCTCTTCCAAACTCTGAATATGATGTTCATCAAAGACCTGAATATTAGCCACAAATCCCAACGATACCCGACGCTCCTGCAAGGATTGACACCTAAGGCTCACAAACACAGCACACACTCCTGCAACAACTCTTGTCAATGCAGAGGCTTCGGGAACTTTCTGCAAGCAACTCTCAGACCATATCAGTCGCACACTTTTCTTCGGTAACGCGTCAACTTTGTAGCTGAGCTGTTTAAAAAGAAGCTGCCTGGTTCAATGGCTTAACTGCAAACTTCGTACTCATTCGAGTCGCACATAATCAAGTTAAACTGCTTGGCAGTGTGCTGACCATTGCCTAAGGTCACCCTGCTTAGATCGCCAGCTTTGGTGCTTACAAGCTATAGCGATTTCAACTAGTCTAAACTTCTAGTACCCCCCTTAAGAAACCCCTATAATACTCCCTTCTATACCCCCTATATATCCTCCTTCAAAGAGTTTAGACTATAGCTCATTTGGGAAACAGCTCTAACCCTCTGTTGCCTTATAAGTGCCTTTAAGGCATGCCGGGGTCGGGCGGAATCCAAGGGAAGGCGGCCAGACGTCATCAGACGTCGTAGGTCTCGTTTACTGCAACAGGATCTGGGGTCTAGGGTTTAGGATTACCACGAACCTCGATCCCGATCATCCGAAGCGCTCTCAAGTTCCATGACCTGCACTCATCGGTGGCGGACCTCGAAACATGAAGCCCTTGCCTAAGATTTTGGAAGTGCAGCCCAAGCTAACAAGTACTTGGCCGTTTTTTCCTAAGAAGCTGTCTCTTCCATGTGAGCTTCACATGCTTCGCGAAACAATTTCAGGGCTCCTGCCTAAACTATCCTATCCATGCTCTCGGCTAGGCGTAAGGAGGTATCCTTTCTGAGTAAATAGACCAGAAATGGTTAACTAGGGTCTTCCTGTCCTTTTTGCACTCAAAGATTAGGTTCAGGGAGATACACCAGGATTGATGGGCAAAGACTGCTTGTTGTATCTACATGGAGCTTCTCAGTTTTCAGGTTTATATGGTTGATTTATTGAATTTGCAATTGACCATATAACAGCATATGGGGTGATTTAAGCTTAGAACCCACTTTAGCCCATTTAACATTAAATAGCCCCATGGATCAGGGGAATTTGAATATACAGCCTTTGAGCCAGGTGGCCTCTTTCTTCGGGCCTGGGAGAATCTGACAGGGTTAGCCGTGCAAGCCATACCCTGTCAGTCTTTTGAGACTAAGAATCGACAAAACTTGTGTCATGGGGCACCAATGGGGTCCAGAAGGAAGGTCTTGGTTCATGTGAGCTACTGTCTAAACTCCTAGTATCCCCCTTAATATCCCCTATAATAGTCCCCTATATAATCCCCCATATATTCCCCTTTAAGGGAGTTTAGACTATGGTTCATGTAACTCTTCTCACCGGCCCCCTTTGGACCCCTTAGAGCCACAGGATGGTGGGATTATGGGACTGCCAGCGGACTTCTGCCGGCTTCCCTGTCAGCAGCGTTCGCGTTTTGATCGCCGCTGACTTGGAGCACTAACAGATTTGGGCGGCACGGAGATCGGGTCACCGTACCCTGAACCCAAGAATCTTCACTTCCGCAAACAAACATGGAAGCTCGGGAGGCTATCTTGGTAGACGACTGCACTTTAACATGGTCGCGATATGCTAGCTTCCAAAGAACCTTTGGGATTCTGGTAAGCCAATACAGCCCACTTCACCAACATGACTTATTCCATACCCTGTCTAGGCACGAAACCTTCAGCCCCGAGAACTGTAGACCCAAGGCGTCCCTGAAGTACTCGTCTTCTCCCATTGCGGGTACCTAAACCTAAAGCCCCTTCATTCCCCCATATATCCTAAAACCACCCTAAACCTGAACACTAACCAGACTCATCCGGACCTGGACCCCTAATTACCTTGAACGCTTATCAGGGTTTAGGGTTTAGGGCTACTTGAGTTCTCTTCTGACTTACCGTAGTATGGTACTATAGACCCCAAATACCAATCCAAATAGACTTACGAGGCCAAGAAAGCACCCAAGTAGATACCCCCCAAAAAGAAGATATAACCCCCCACTAAAAGCAGCTTGGGTTGAATCCAATTAAGCCCGAAGTCTTACTTGCCGACCCAAAGCTTGCCCTTGTCGGTGCTTCCTGCTCTCAGCTTCTTCCACGCATCGTGGGTCTCCTCGATCACCTGAAGGATTTGGGTACTGCCCCCACCCAGTAACTATAGGGTTTAGGGATTAGGGTTTAGGGTTTAGGGTAGTTTGGGTACTGCCCCCCCCCAGTAACAGTCTACAGTAAGGGTCCTATTAAGGGCTATGTATAACCATAGTATATTTATTATCCAACTGTTAGTGAGGGGGGGCAGCACCCAATGAACGATCCAGATTTAGAGCTCCTCCATCGCCAGAATCCTTCACCGAACCCTAAACCCGTCAACCCCAAACGCCTCAACCCTGAACCCTTAACTGTGAGGATTGCGGGTCTCTGCTACAAATTACATCGGAATAATTTGAACAACTCCCAATCTTGGGATCATTTCCGGACTGGGCATTTCCGGAACTGAAGCTTTGGACCCCCTTAAATGCCAGCCACAATCTTTGGGCGCTGGCTCTAGCTGCAAGCGACCGTCACTTTTCCAAAAGACCAACTTGTCTGAATCCTCTGGGCTTGAAAGCTTTCGCAAACGGGTCCCGGATGAAAGTCGATTGCAGGGGCTCTTTCCGGTGTTTCAGTGCTCGTGGAACCTGCCTGAACTATACAGTATGGCACGCGACCCTCGTCCTGAAAGTCTCTTTGTGGGTTCTCTGTCAATGATGAATCGCTTCGCCGCACTAATCGCCAACTCCTTGCCCCCTCCGCTAAGGATACCTATATAACCCCAATAATATACAACCCCAACATACAATGGTAGTTTGCATTCTATTTTGTATTCTCCCTATATAACCCCTGGATAGAAATAAAGCTGCCCGGAATATGCATTATCATGAGGGGATATCTCCAGCGGCCCCATGGTCACCAAAGAAACCAAGATTCAATTCTGAATTAAAGCCTCCGCTTGCAGTAGGTCTTGTTGAGGAAGCTCATTTACAAAGAAGAGGCGACTATTACCCCAACTCGGCTAAGCCCTAAACCCTAAACCGTAACTAAACCTGCAGACTGGAGATTTCCAGCCCACCCAGAAACTTTTGCATGGTAATCCACCTCCTCCTCCTCATACTAACCCCCCCCCATACTGACAAATACTCCGAATGTAGTACTACTAGGGGGGTGGGGGTTTACGTTTTAGGGGAGAAGTAATAGGGCGTACGGTCCGAAGTTTGGATGACCTTCCCCAAAAATTGCTCGCTGAAATGGCCTCAAGGGCGAACTTTTTGTCCAACGCCTTCTCCTCGCAGTTTCCATGAAAGGCTCTGAAAAGTCAGACTGGAGTCCCCTTTCTTATGGGTCTAGGGTTTAGGGTTTAGGGTCGCGGTTGGGAGTTGAAAGTTTAGAGTTAGGGGCGTAGAGCTCGGGTATTTTTTGTTGGCTTAGGTTTGTAGCAGACCTGGAACTAGGTTGGAGGAGCTGTAATCTAATCACCGACATTTTTTCAAAACTGGAAAAGATCATTGGCTTTGGCAGGTGAACCGCCAAATCATGTCAAACGTGTGAGCTGCAGTCAATTTTCCAACATGATCAATTAATGCACATCGGCTCCTATCAGCAAATCTACTATATTAGGGACTATACTCAACTACCAACAAGAGCCCTGTGTCCACTCGTGGGTCTCTTGGTAAGCCTAATGTTGACAGTAGCTCATATGTTTTCCCTGAAGCCCCAGACGTCGAGCAGCACGTAAAGGTTGATGCCAAGGCCCTGCAATGACCTTGAGCACCATAGACTTTGGGTACTGCACACGTAGAGATCCATGAGCGGATTTCCTAAACCCAACACCCTAACTCCCAAACCCTGACCCCCACGCCCTAAACCCTAAACCAAACCCTAAACCCTAAACCCCAAACCCTAAACCCTAAACCCCAAACCCTGAAAAAACAAGAGGGCGTGGAGCCAAACCGGCTTGGGGCCAGGTGCGGCCTGCAAAATCGCCGGGCGAGACTGGCTGGTTACTTTGAGGGAATGAAGGAATGGAAAGAAAATGGAAACGACCTATCTTATTGAGGATTATACAAAGGCTTTGTTACTATATGGCTTCATTCCTCCATTCCCTTGATCACAACCAGCAAGAAGAATGGGCTTGTATCTTTTGCCGCTGGCCGTTCAAAGTTGAAGAAGGCATGTCACCGTGCCACGCTTTCCCTCCTTTTGTTTTTAGCGTTTAGGGGGCTTTAGGTTCAGAACCCCCTTGCGTGTCTGGACTTTTTTAGGATTTAGGGTTTGGGGTTTAGTGTGCCTTGAGGCAGGAACTCAATCACGGGCCGACAGCTCTAGAGGAAGCCATGAAGACATTGTTGTTTAGCTGACAACAACCGAAACGTCATGCTTGCTGTACTATTAGGCATAGCAAGAAAACGAATAACAAGAAGAAGAAGAATAACCATCGTAATCACAATAAGTTAGTGCTTCATAGGAGGGAATAAGGGAATATGATTCCTATATAACCCTATACAATATACTCCCTTCTTCCCTACCAACCCCCCTGTAAACAATAGTAAAGATAACAATAATAACAATACCGCTATTATGCAAGCTGGCCACCTTCAAGCAGACTCATCCATTAAACTATGGATGTAAATTCCCAGACACCCCTTAACAATGAGGGTACCCGTTTCCTTTTTGAAATGTTTTTTATAAGGAGAGCCCAAATAAAAAGGGAAAAAGGTCATTACTGGGGTACTTAGAATGAGTGCGAAGACTATTCCCCACATATCCCATGTCCTTGTATATGGGTTATTCTCAAAGCCTGTAAATTATGTTATGGCACCCGATAACTAGGGGTACCAAAACGACCCTAATTTGGGGAACTCCCCATATCTACACTTGAACGCATCCCAAGACTCTCCCTACCCTAAACCCTAAACCGCGTGAACTAAACCCTAAACCAGGCTTCGTTCTTTCCAAAAGGAATCCTCGAAGCCGAAGGCGTTCAGAGGCTTGCCATCTGGAGTCTTGTACCAGCGGAACCTCACAATTCCAGGCAGGAGAAGGGGTGGGCCTTTGTTGCATGAGGGTTTAGGGTTTAGTAGTTTAGGGGTCCAGGACAAGGGATTGCCAACTGAACCTACGATGGGCTTATTAGGGCTTGCATGCACCTTATCCAGGAGATCACTGCCTCCATCCAGCTGAAGCTCCTCAACTTGCCTGCTGCAACGTGCCAACCCTAGCAGAATCTCTAGCACTCTACAGAGTTCAGGGCTTGAGCTAACAAACCCAAAGACGACCCTCCCCCTCGCAAAAACTAGGAAGGGCAAAAGGCCCCCAGACAGACTCGAGTCCTCTGAATAGCAGGCAGCATGTGGCTCCATATTTGTTTGGGGGATGGAAGACGGCTGTGTAAACCCCAAGTCCCAAACCAGATTAGCACAGGGATCCCCAAGGAAAGAAAAAGGTGAGAAACATCTGTCAGACCCCTGAGAGCGATGGATTTCATTAGGGTTCAGGGTTTAGGGCCTAAAAACTGTAGTCTCCTCAGAGCTATTGTACAAAGGTTAATTTCAAAAAATATCTAGTTATATACTATGAAAATAATTCCTTGAGGAGACTATAGAAAAAAAGGGTGTGTGCAGGCGCGTATGGGTTGAGGCCTAGGCTTTGGATTTGGACAGTTCTCTGACATAAGCCCAGTGTAACCCCAGAAAGGGTCCCTACGACCGCGCCCCTACATACTGCGTGGATTTCCGGGGTCGAGTTTATCTTCGTGAGGGGATGTCCGGGAATACTTTAAAAACCCACTTGCTCAGGATCCACAGTCTGGTAGCCTTAACTCAGGACTCCTCAACAAGCGTCCTAAACAAAAGAACAAAGCTTTCAGGCTCATACTGCGGATACTCTACACCCTGCCTAAACCCTAAACCCTAAGCCCTGAAGCTGTATGACCTGATGGTACACGAATAGTAGGAAGGCAGAAAGCTCTTATGGGGTTTAGGGTTTTGGGGGTTCAGGCCACGCGGGATGTTCAGTATCAACCATGCGGCTTCGTAACTGGTGCGGGTGAGGGGGTTGTAGCATTACTTCCAACCTGGGGTAGCCAATTTTCAGCCAATGCGATTCCTGCTGGAATCCAGCAAACATAGAAGCCCTCCAGGCTTTTGAGGTTACAGAGGAATGAAGGAATGGAATAAAGGCCTTACTATTGAGAGATAAAAAAAAGGTCTACCAAAGAGAAGCATTCCCCCATACGCTAATGGGCCATGTTAGAGGCCCGTACTTCCGACCTTAAACTGCTGTAAGAAAGCAACTCTACCCTCTGAACGTTCGTTCGAGCGAAGTGGCCACTCACGGATGCCGCTGATGACGCCCGGGCACTTGGCCTCTGCACTCTGAACTGACTCAAATGGCTGGCTAAGGGCTTAGGGTTTGGGAGGGTTGAGGGTTTAGGGGTTTAAGGATTCAGGGGATGAGGGGTTAGGGGGTTTAGGAAATCGGTCTAAGGTAGGTTTTGTAAATTAGTGGATGTCGCAAATTCTCTGCGAGATCTTGACGAGGCAGAAGAGTCTGATCCTATCCACTAGTGGGATTCTTAAAGCCGCGGGTTTGTCGTCGCAAGGTTCACAGCGATACGTCATATGGGAGTTTCTCAGGATAGGGGCATCCTGGCAATTATCATGTCTCATAAGATTCTATACGGACTGCCGGATGGATATGTTGAAAAAGACATACTAACCAATTCTTAAAAGGCCATGGATTCTGAACTTTTGCTAAAAGCGCTGCCATGATGAAGAGCCTTGGCGTCTCAAGTAAATTGCAAAGCTTCACGCCCAGCTTACAAGTAGCGAATTCATCACCTTCCCCATGAAAAGAAAGAACGGTTTTGACCGGGAATCTAGTGATGACCTTTACTGGCGCTTACTATCAACAACATATTACGACTTCCCCAACTCCCCAAATTAAGTTACCTACCATAAGCCAACTACCGCAGACAAATTCACATATTCCCATAAGCCTCAACTTTCATTCAACTTCATTGCCGGCACAATGTTATCATGGAGGGTTGCGAACACCTTGCCCAGAAAGGTCATCCCATCCACCATCCGGAGTTACTCTGATGAGAACATGTCTTTCAGAATATTCAAAGTTCACGTGAAAGCAGTTGTTCATCAAAAGACGTGTCGGTCCTGTATAGGTCTATACGCATAGATATGAAACTCCGAAACCAAAGCGGCCGCTGTTATTTTGCGAAGTGTGACCGTGGGGTCAACAGGCGAGATCAGCATGTGTTAGGGCTGCATTGAAAAACTTGTCGCGAATAGAAATACTGGACAGCACCTGGGAGTAGTCCTGGCACAAAGGCTACAGGCTCATTGGTTGCAATGGGCTCGTTGAATCCGACCGTGTGAAAGTTTGTCAGGCATATCAGCTTCTTTCTACCAATGCTAAGCATCAGAACTAATAAATTGAACTTGATATGACCCGACAAGCCTCGACGTCGGCAATGTCATTGAGCTCTGGCGCAAGGCTGTCCGCCTTGGTGCATTGGCTTGTGCGGGCAAGAATGCGAGAGGGAAAAAACTGGATTTGTCATGAAGCATCATGTAGGCCCTACGTCTTTTGATTCGGGGTTTGGGGTTGCATGTAAAATTAAAAAGAATCACGCGCAGACAATCCAAATGTTAGCCTGTAGGCAGGTGCACCTCGAGAGCAGGAACCCTATTGGGGATGGCCTTTACGAACAAAGCCCAAATTGGGCTCGCTCAGGTTACTTGAAAACCGCAATTTCCTATTGCATGATGCCATGGCTTCTGGGATCGATCGAAGGCAATGGGGAAACGACAATCAAAGCAATGACAACTCCATGATGCTTGGCAATGTCTCGACAATTCCTGGGCAATACGAGCTTAGTTCTCCAGGTCGGCAATTTTGGTGTTGTTGTGACCCTTAACCCTGATCTTCTACTTGCAAGGCTTGACTTCGTTCCTGTGAACGGGAAAGCCCATCACTCTGGAAGGTTTGCAACGCAGATCTTGGGGGTTTAGGCACCTGACTTGCAAGAGGCACCTGCATCGGCGTCAAAGAAGCCCCTTCCCAAGAACGCACAGCTCAACCATAGCTGAAAATTTTGCTCGTTGTTGATGACGTGCTACGGCTTTGGATGAAGTTACCTTGCAAACATGTGTATCAACCGAGGGTGGGCAACATGCAAGCTCTGCGTACTCTACACCTCTTTCAACTGCCAGCCGCGAAATCTGCAGCCGATGCGCCCCGCAAGCGAGAAAGGCTTGGCCAACTTTGATGCAAGTTCACGCGTCCGAATAAAAAAATCAAATGGATTGCTGTCATTCGCCAACATTAAACATCCACCATCCTTTTGTACAAGCGCGTCCAACCAGATTGTGTTGATGGGAAGTATCCAACATTTGGGCGCCGGGGAGAGGTGATTCCATCTGCTACAGCCGCGACTGCATCAGCAGCGAAAGAAGCACATCCGCAGGCATTGATATTCTGGTTACAGTCACTGTATGTAAGTAGCCACTAGTTGGCAGTCAATAGGTAGTAGCTGGTAGTACATAGGTATTTGGTAGTAGCAGGCAGTAGCCGTCGTATCGGAAGTAGCAGTGGCTATTACAGTAGCAGTAGCGGCAGCGGGCGTATATCATTATCAATGCGACTTATTGTAGCTAGAGTAACAATGGCAACAGATGTAACAATAGCAGCTGCAGTAGTTGCAGTAGCAACAGGTACCGTAGGAACCGTGGTAACCGTAGTAACATTGGTAACGTAAACAACAAAAGGAGCAACAGTAGCAACAAAGGTAACAGCAGTGACAGCAGGAACAATGCTTAGGACTTCAACCTACTATCTAGCGGTGTGATAGCAAAAGGGGAGTGAGAACCCGCGACCTTCACCCAGCGGATGCAGAGATGCAAGAAGGCCCTGCGGATGAATCATCTTACGGGTGCTCAAGGAGGGCGTGGGGGAGTGGATACCTGAAATCTTACCTATGTCAAAACCCCTTCAATAGTCCACATATTCACTCACCCACTGGCACTTAAGCACCCCCAAACCCTAAACCCTATCATCGTTGGCTTCAGCTATGGCCTCGCTCTGCTTTGGGACATGAAAGACAGCACAAATGGCTTCAGCTGATAGGAAACCAAAGGGTTCTGGGTGTAGATCGGGTTATGTTGTATAGGGGCTATAGGGAGTAATGGAGAAGGAAATAGAAACTGCTATTTAGGGTAGAGCTTCGATTTCTGCCTATTGGGCAAGCAACAAATTACAAAGCTCGCAGTAACAACCAGTGGTGATGATCACCTTCGCTTGAAAGTCTTGATTCCTCGATGAGTCAACGGGCAAAAAGGACAAACAGTAGGAACACCTTGAAACTTCTACGGCCTGTTTTATAACAACTTCCTTACATCATCACGGGGCTTGGAGCTAAGAAGCCTTGAGCAGAACAGTACACCCAAATCCCGAAACCTCAACATGGACCCTATAACAGAACCTTAACAGAAGACCTGCTCTGTCATGTACAAGACGACTGTTGGCTACCCTTGAAAAAGGACCCTCAGGGGCAGTGGGCATATATGGGGATTACGAGTGGACTATGCGAGCTCCCCGTTCGTAATCCATCTGCCCGTTGGGGTTTAGTGGTCAGGCCTGAAATACTGGCGTCAGAAACATCTTTCCCAGCCTGAGAACCACTTTTCTGGGGCTCACTTTGAATTGAGACAACACATCGTGCTGTCATAAAAAAAAAAATCAAAATGCGAAGGAAGTGACAACAGGAAGACGAGGCGTTCCCGACATTCCTGGTAGTCCCAGCATGACATATATATATATATGCATCCATTGTATATATTTCCACTGCTGTTGAGAGATAGTGGCCTCTTTCTATCACCCCTCCCAATCTGCTCAGACTTCCAAACCTTCCTTCCTACTGGTACTATCAATAGATATGTAGGGTTTAGCGATTGGAGGGAAATCATGAAAACTATAGCCCTGAAATCAAGCCTGGTGGGTACATTCCCTGTCGCAACTACATGAGCTATAGTCTAAACTCCTAGTATCCCCCTTAATAGCCCCTATAGTAGTTCCCTATATACCCCCCCTTTAAGGAGTTTAGACTATAGCTCACACGAAGGGTCAGCTGGTCTCAGGTCCTCAGAGCTTGCATAGTAGAAAGATGCCCACATGCCCAGTACTAAGAACGTTTCGATGTGTCCAGTACTCCCAATACGGGTAGCAGGTAGCATTCCCATTACTCCCAAGGTTCCCAATCTTCCAGTAAGCTTGCAATCTTCCTAAATCTCCTGATATTCAAAATATTCCCAGTGCTGGCAATTAACAATTGCCAAATATTCCGCAAATTAACGCAATTGTGGAATATTCGGATAATGAGACTTGAAGCCTTGGGACGAGAAACGCTCCCTCCATTAGGACCATCCAGTAGATACACGCTGCGCCCCATCGAAGTCAAGTTGTTATTGACCTGTACTAGTCTATGTGGAAGCAACACTCAAAGAGTCTTCTTATGTGCACAGGCCACAAAAATCGCCCCTAAACCCTAAACCCAAGGGCCTAAACCCTAAACCCTAAACCCCAACCCCCAAAGCCTTCACCCCTGACAAGCATCTTAAGCCCTGAGCGAGGGCCCTCGTCCGCTCTTCACATGGGCCATAGTCTAAAGTCCTAGTCTCCCCGTTAAGAACCCCTATAAGATTCCCCTATATATTCACCTATATATAGCCCCCTTTAAGAAGTTCAGACTCTAGCTTACATGTTGGTGTAGACGGGCCCCTTCGTTAGGTCTCCGCTGAATAAAATATTCTTTTGGAAAGGTCGTGAAGGCATTTGGGCGCTATGCGTTGTTAAGCACTACAAGCCCCACTGTAAAACCAGTTTCGATTTCTTCTCCATTTTCTTGTCCACTATGAATATAGTCCCCCTGAAGTAGATAGAATATGGGGTATATGGGGATTTTATTATAATATACCCAAAGCCATATTCTATCTACTTAAGGGGGACTATTTTGATTTTGAGATTGGACACCCTCTCCAAGCCGTCAGCCTGGATCGCGCAGGGATCCCTCGTTCACCTTATTGTAGACATGTGAGCTATAGTGTAAACTCCGTAAAGGGGGTTATATATAGGGGAGAATTACGGAACTACTACAGGGGCTATCAAGGGGATACTAGGAGTTTAGACTAGAGCTCATATGATCGTTATAGGGTCTAATATTTGGAGGGATGCCCGAAACTACAACCCAACATCTCAAATTCGAACAACCAAACTCTGAAGCCCCCAACCCCGAACACTAATCCCTTAACTCATGAGTCCCCTTATACTACCCCCCAGGGTTCCCCCTTACCTAATTGCCACTTAGGGATAAATAGAGCTAATTACGGTTTAAAGGGGACCCATAATGAACTCAAGCCCGAGAACCTCAACCCTAAGACCGAAATCCTCAACGCCGCCCAACGCCGCTGAGCTCCTGGCTGCGCGAATGCCGATGATCTTCCTGCATGGTCCGGGGATTGAGGATTACCCGAAGAGCCGGAAAAAATGAATTTGACACGAATGATGGTCAACTAGGATCTTCAAGTAGAGGTTAGGAATCATGGTTTTGGGGTTTGGAGAATACAGTTCGGGGTTTCAACCTCGAATCGGGTACCCGTAGGGAGCATCCGGGAGCCTGGAAACACGGGGACTGAGAAGGGGATAGCATGGTTCCCTCTTGCAGATGATAATGAAAGGGCCTGAATAAGTACAGTAGGGCTTCGGGGTAGATTATGCAAGGTTGTATGTGGTAGTTGTTCAGGCTACGTGTCCCAAATGGCGATAATGTAGGTTCCCTGTTTAGTTAGGATCCCCTTAGGAAGTGTATTCCCCATGGTCCTTTGTTTGCAAGGACCTTTAGAACAACCCCCCATGAAGATTGTGAGGTCATAATTCTTGAGTTCTTCAGGATTCTACATTAGGCTCTAAAATTTGTTGGGGGGTTGGGCAGGATGTATGCCTAGGGCTTAGGATTTAGGGTGCTTAGAGGTTTAGGTTTTAGGGTTTAGGGTTGTGAGGTCCTGGTAAGGGCTTTGGGTTAAGGGCTTATCAGGTTCCCCTACCAGAACCCCATGAAACTATCCCCGCTAGCTTCCCCCTTGAGGGGGCAGTCCACGTGGGGGTGGTATAGGACCCTATGAACAGACCCTAAACCCTAATCCCTACACCCCGATCCCCTCAACCCAAACCCTGAATACTCTGGATCATGACAGGAATACTTATCATGACAAGAACCAGGCGTTCTCAGTTGAGGAGATGCCTAGCGACCCTAGCTATATGTACCATGGGGTCCCAACTCTAAAAGCTGAACGTTGAAATCCTAAAAACCCTAAAAAGCCTCAACCCTGAAACCTAAAACCCCAGACCGGAAACCTGAAACCTAAAACCCTGAAACCTGAACCTAAACCCTAGACCGTAATCCCTAAGACTCTAATCCCTAAGATCCTGAACTAAAAGCCCGAAATCCTAAGCTCTAAACCCTCAAACACGGAGCCAGGGTCTACTTCCGGGCGCCCAGCCAGTCCAACTCACCATCATCAATCATTGCCAGTACGCCAAGCACCTTTTTGTTTCACAGTTTCGGTCTTAGGGTAATAGGTTTGGGTTCAGGGCATTAGATTGTTCGGGTTTTGGGGCCTTGGGGTGTTAGGGTTCAGGCCTTTAGGGTCTTAGGGTCTGGGTCTTAGGGTTTTTGGGTTTTAGGGGTTTAGGGTTGGTACTCCCGGAGTGATCTTCTTGGGGACTTCTACCAGGGTTTAAGGTTTAGGGTTTAGGGTCGTAAGTCCTTGTAGAATTATGGTCAAACCTACCTCAAATTGGATCTCAAGATCATTTTGAGAAGTATTCAGGCCCCTACAATATGTTTTGGTTGTTGAGCCTGCTCTTGACGAACTGAAGCCCGAAGGAAGACGTTAACCAAATAATTGTTGGGGGGCCATGTATCCCGAATACATACTACAAACTACACTCATGGATGGGGTGAACCTGCAAAGTTTTTAGGTGAACTACTGAGATTCATTTGAGCTATAGTCTAAACCCCTAGTGTCCGCCTTCATACGCTCTATAATAGGAGCCCTGTGTAGTCCCCTACATGACCCCCTTTAAGGAGTTTAGACCTTAAACCCTAAGCCCATATATGTACATATATATATATATACATACATACATACATACATACATACATACATACATATATCCCGAGATGTAAAGCCAAGCAGGTGCCATTGTCTATGTAAGCCACCATTTAAGGTAAGGTCAGGTGAGGCCGTTACAATTAGGTTTTAGGCTTCAGCGTTTAGGGTTCACGGTTTAGGGGACTGCAAATGCTTAAACTTCCACCAGCCAGCAGCAGCCCAAACTTAGATGATCTGTTGACTTACCCAAGATTTCAGAAGGTTTAGGCCCTCTATTTCAAGCCCCATAGCCCTCGTTGCATCTTGTTACTACCTAGACTTACAATGTCAGGAGGGCCTTCAGTGACCCTCACCTAAACCCTAAACCCTAAACCCTAAACCCTCAAACCCTGATTGTCCCGTGCCTTGACGGTTTCGACGGACCCCTGAGCCAAAGCCTGGTGATGTCGCACTTTGGATGTGAGCTGAGCTACGGACTAAATTTAGGTCCGGGGGGACCTATAGGGGGATATATAGGGGGTCTAGGGGGGACCTATTTGAGGGATATACTACAACTTTAGTCCAGAGCTTATCCCCTTTTCTAGAGCTTAGCATGGGCCCCTAATTATTGGAAGCCAGACTTTGCAATGAACCGTAAACCTCAACCCCAGACCCATAAATTCTGATCCTGTGCGGCTTGGATTTATTGGTCAACTTATTGGTCAGGGCCGGGCGTTTGGAACGGAAGGCTTTTGGATGCTTAGGCTTCGCTTTTCAACGACCCTCCCCCAAACTAATACGGAACCCGAACTGTGGTTTAGCGTTTAAGGCTTTGAGTTTAGGGTTTAACAAGACTCTTTTATGAACAGTAACATGAAGTTCCACGTGAATCTGCGGGAGGGTATGAGTTTGGGGTCCGTGGCGCTGTTCTGGTCTCTTTTTAGGCCTTCACAGTGGCAGGCCAGCCAGGTTTCCCAGTGCTAAGTGGGGAAAGCCAAGCTTGAAAAAGTCTCTTGACTTTGTGGGTTTATGTTTAGGGTTATGGCCTTGGGGTATGTAAAGGGATTCCATGGGGTTATATAGAGCTGTATATGGGTTAGGAGTTTCACTTGGAGGCATCCAAAAATGGTACTTGGAGGCTGAAAATGGAATTGGGTCCCCCTTGCTGGGAAACCCTCAACCCAAGCCCTAAATCCCAGACCCTTAATCCTAAGCCGACAGCCCTAAACCATCCTAAACCATAAATGTTACACCCTAAGCCCCAAACCCCAAATCCTAGAACCCTAAGTGGTCACACGTTGGTATTGGCCCGTAGTTTTTCCTGCCACCGGGTTGCAGGTCAGAATGTTGAATGTCACAAAAGTGCCACACCTGCCATTGTTCTGGGGGTTGCATGGTTCAAAGGACTATTCGTCAGCTTGTACAATGTCATGTCCTAACACTTAGGGCATGTCGGATGTAGCCTTTTTCAGGAGATCCCAAGAAAAGACACTTGGCTAAAGCATTCTTGGGATCTCCTGACAAAGGCTACATCCGACATGACCTAATTTTTACGACATGACATTGTACAAGTTGACGAATAGCCCTTTCCAACCATGCACCCCCTGCAAAACCATGGTAGGCATGGCATTTCTGTGGCAATGAAAAATTCTGACTAGAACATTTGCACAGAAGCCCATGCAATGACCCAGCCGATGCGTGTCTTAAGGTAGAATCAAATGAACATGTCGGCATTATGACCGCCCCCCTGCCCCCCTCCCCTTTCCCCCCAAAAGCCATGCTTCGCCGCACGAAAACACGCGGTCCAATACCAACGTGCCTCGCCCTAAGTCCCACCATCCTAAAGCCCTAATCCCTGAAGCTGTGGCGTTTGCCTCAGAGCCGATTTCCACAATGTCCACGGGATCCTTAGTGCAGCAGGCTTTCTGGGTTTAGGACCCATCCTAGTGGTTTTAGGGCTCAAGGTTAAGGGTTGAGGGTTGAGGGTCGCCCCAATGGCTTCAGGGTTTAAAGTCAGTGTTGCTGAGAAAAGGCTGAGGGTGTAGAAGCTTGGGTCCGAAAAGGGTTTTGGGGTCAGGGGTTTAGGGCAGGGAGTCTCTCAAAAAGGGTTTAAGGGTTTAGGGCTCAGGGTCAGTCACAACAGGCTCAGGGCCGAGCGCCAGGTCACGACAACCTGATAGGAGCCACGAACCCGAATGCGAACAACTGGCCCCGACACGTATGTGTCGAAGATAGCATGCGCCACGCGCAACACAGTTCGGGAAACTGATATTCGGGACCCCCAAGTGATAAAGGACTCTCCTCTCTCGCTTTCTCTCTCTCTGTCTCTTCTCCCTCCTCTCTCTCATCTCTCTGGTCTCTCTCTCTTCTCTCTCCTCTCTCTCTCCCCATTCCACACCTCTCCTCTTCTCTTCTCGTTCTTCGCTCCACTTCTCTGCTCTCTGCTCCCTGCACTTTCCACCCTTCTCCACTTTCCACTCCCACTGTCGTCTCCACCCCTCCCCACCTCTCCCCTCCTTTCCTCTCTCCAAGTCCCCTGTGCAAATATGGACACGAGACCCTGTTCATGGCCACCTGGCACTGCTCAGAACACTTGGTCTTCTGAATCAGCGTCGGGCGCGCAAGGGTAATTTACTTTCTGCTGCCTCCGAGTCTTGCAGTCCATGCATTTGCTTCATGAGGAGTACTAATGACTAATAGTCTTCGCTGACCCTGACCATCCTCCAACAACCCTCATACTGAAATCCCTATCGACCCTGCACCCTGACCCCTCCATCCTAGACGCGCCGCCCGAAATCCTAAAATGGGTGCCCAGCATTGTCGCCGGCGCAGTTCGTCTCCTTGTGGGTGACGTTGGGATCCTGGACATGGCAGAAGCATGACATGAGTGGGTTTGGGGCTTAGGGCATCTCAAAACAAGTTGGAGTATCTGAGGGATCCGATGGAGCTATGGGAAATGATGAGAAACGTCTTGTTTCCCTCTTTGGAGTTGTATGGGGTTTGTTTTGAGAAAGCCCCATGTGGGCTACGTTCTAAATGCCTAGCATCCCCCTTAATAACCCTATCATACTGCCCTATACGATCCCCTATATAACCCCCTATAGTTCATATGGTGTTAACGCTGAAACTCATCGTCCAGCCTAATGTGGATGGGCAGAATATGACTTCCATGCGCCGAAACCCTGAACATTGTGGTGGCATTGAGCGACAACATCCTGCATGACCCTACGTAAGCCTTATACCTGAGCTTTTGGAATTATGGCACAACAGTGTACAAGGGGTCATGCGAGCTTTGCTCCATCAACCATGTGCTAGCTCAGTCTAAACTCCTAGTATCCCCTTAATAGCCCTGAAAATGAACCTGAGCCTTACACCCCAAGACCTACGCCCTGAACCTCAACCATAGACCCGAAGCCCTGAATCCTAAAGCCCCCAATCCCCAAAGCACCGGCTTTGACTTTGGTATGGAAGCCCCGGAACCCGAGGCCTCCCACGTCTGGGGGAGCATGCCTGAGGAAACCCAATGTCTCTAAGTGGCACTTAGGACCCCTACTAAGGGTTATCCCTTAGGTACCTATAATAAAGTATAAGGGAAGTCCAAAGGGTTAAGGGTCTAAGGTCCAAGCTAAGTCCCAAGGAGGTCTGTAAGAGCTAAACGGGGATCTGCTTCTGGACCTCTCGATTTGGGATGAGGGGTTTGAGGGGTTTAAGGGGTTTAGGGTAGAGGGCTTCAGGTTTGACAGTTGGGATCTAGCATTTAGGGATTCTCTAAGGGACTTGGAACCCCAGTAGAAATTATAATTTCAGCTAAATATTAGGATTCTAGGTAACAGAAATTAAAAACTATTTTCAGGAACCTTGTGGGATTGGGTTTTTCAGAGAAAGGATGCCTGGCTTTCTTAAAGGGTTTTCATGGATCATGTCAAGACACTCCCGAAGAAGCTGCCCGGGGAGCCTTGAGTTGAGAGTGGCAGATGAACCCTAAAGCCACCAAGGAGGGGTTTAGGGTTTAGGG
>CAJNIZ010042972.1:143964-164797 GCA_905231905.1 Symbiodinium pilosum
GGGGAGTTAAAATCGATTTTAAGTCATGTACACCGGGGACCACTTAGAATCGATTTCAAGTGACCAAATATCCGAATCCTAGATTGCTGGAAGCAACACTTATAATCGATTTTAAGTGAACCTTGAAATCAAAATCCAGTGTTTTTCCTGAAGAAGGTAGCAAGTAATTTCCTAAGTACACAGGTAAACAAAGGAAATAGTAATGTCAACTTCGGATTACAAAAGGGGGTCGTATTAGAGCTACATCAGGCCTGAACGCAATAATATAAAGGGGGTCGTATTAGAGCTAAATCCGGGCTGAACGGATTAATAACAACATAGAAACGGAATAGTGCCTGCTAGCTTCAAATCAATTGAAATTTAATTAGGAGTCTACATATTAGGGTGGGTTTTAATATTTGGGGGAAAGGATTTTTTAAAATATTGAATTGCAAACATATCCCAAGCCTTAGGCCAGAGGGCTTAGGGCGTAGTGTTTAGGGTTTATGGGTTCCTCTGGGACCCCCCCCAAACAAGTGTTCCGTACTTGATTGGGGGCCCCCCGGATTATTCAGATCCGTACTTGTTTGGGGGGGGTTTATAATCAGAACCCCCCATTAGTCCTAGAAACTTGAAGATTACTAGGCTTTATCCTAAATCCTACCTCCAAAATCCTACACCCTGAGAGCCCTATGATGGGCAGAGGTGCCGTAGTTCCAGAAGATGGGCCCATGGTAGTCTCGCAGCTTGCCTCTGCGTTACTCGAGCCGACGCTGAAGGTGTGGGGTTATAGTCCCCCTTGAAAAGATAGAATTTGGCGCATGTGGGGATCTTACTATAACATACCCAAAGCCATATTCTATCTACTAAAGGGGACTATAGGGTTCAGGTGCTTGGCGCGTACCTCTGCCATGCGCTACTGAGATTAGGGATCGGGAGCAGGGATCTAGGGTTTAGGGTTCAGGGTTTAGAGTTTGGAGTATTGCACGTTAGCACGCTTTGCAGATACCGGCGAAAGCGTGGATGGCCTAAGATCTGTTCATAAACGAGGCAATCCCATTGGAAATGAGGGACATCCACATGGGCGGAGTGGCCTAGGTTGTGGTGGAGTACTTGATTTGACTGCATGGAAACAAACGCGGCCGCGGATGACCTCTATGTGTTGATGTGGTCACCGCGGGGTGACCCCAGCCAGTCTATCTAACTTATCCTTGACTAGACTTTGGCTGGGTATGACAGGTTTTCCTGCCAACCTCCAAAGTCTTTCGATGAAACTCCGTTAGTAATCAATACGAATGCTTGCCCCCTGAAGATCAACCAAGATATTTGCAAAATCTGCTAACTGTAGCGCCATGTTGTTTGATTGTGAGGGAATCTACGGTGTAGATCTAACGTAGATACGATACAGCAAACAGAAATACAGGCTCTAAACCCCAAACCCTAGCCTTCAGCACCTTGCAACGGGAGTACTCCACACACCCCTTGAACGCACGCCCGCGCAGATTATTGTAGCCAAGCCTCCAAACACACACCTCAACCCTCTAACACCCCAACCAGAAACGCCCAAAACCACACAAGTAGCATACCCCAACCCCCAATCTACCACCCTAAACCCTAAACACTAAACCTCTTATACTAATCAGGCAATGCAGGAAACGTTCGCGCGCACCTTTCTTCACGTCCTGCGCGATGGGGTTCATCTCCTCCTTCACTGCAACCTGACTTTTACAGGTCCAGTTTAGGGTTTAGGGTTTAGGGTCGTGGTTCAAGCAAGGGACTGCTGCGTTGCTGATAAGGATCATATATTAAGTGACTATAAGATGTAAGCCCTGCTTTCTACTATTTAAAAGATTGTGGTAAACTTAGATTGAGTTCCTGAACAGCAACCCAGTTTACGCTTTAGGGTTCACTTCAATGGCCACCCGGAACATGTTTAGAGACTTGGGCACCGAGACTTTCACTAAGGGTCCGCGGACTCAAATAATGGGTGTTTAGGACTCAAGTACTATAATCTGAGTGGTATTTGGGACCTAAAGGCATAATATTTGGGTCCTTGGACCCTTTGCGTGCCAAAGGAGAGTTTCCCAAAATGGCAGTACCGTACAAAACCATAGGAGTACAGCATACGGCTGTATAGGATTGAAACGGTTTCTAGGCCCCGAATTGGGGGTTACCTTACAAAACCATAGCAATACATGATATACATGTATGGGATTGAAAGGGTTTTCTGGGGGTCCTTATTATGGGTCGTATAGGAATGATTTTGGGAAGCTCCCAGATACATAGAAATTCTTTTGGACAAACTCCCAAATGTCAGGGCTCCAAGGGTCATCTGGTGGCCAAACATGGCCTCAAATACAGGGTCTGGTGAACGATGCTAGGAGATGTACCAGACCCCGAATCCTAAACACTTCGCCCCTGGGTAAAGCCCGGTTGAAGGCCATGAGGGTTCGGATGGGTGGATGACCCAACTTCTCCGGCGTCTTACCTTACCTTTGGTTAGCTAGGAATGAAGGAATGGATCCTTATAGTAGTACTCCCTATAACAACCCATTATAGTAGTTTGAATTGTCTTTTCCATTCCTTCATTCCCAGCTAACCAAGGTAAGTTAATTCAGCCTTGCTTGTGGGTTACGGCGTCAACCCCTTCCCCCTTGGGCCCTGAAACCAATCCCTAGAGCCTTGGAAGATCGGAAAACCTAAACATCTTAAACCCGTATGGCCCCAGGACCAAAGTTCTAGTATATTCCTTAAGTCATAGGTCCCCCTATATTGCCTCTACATCCCCCTGCAAGTCCCCGGAACCTAACTTGAGTCCGTAGCTCATACGGTTGGGTTTAGAGTAAACCCCCCACCCCAAACGCTCAGCTGAAAACGCCTAAGCCTCGGCAATCTCCAAGCCTCACAGGGTCCTTCAAAGTTTAGGGTTTAGGGCAGGTAGATAAAATCCACCCCAAAAGAGCTCTGAACGGAGCTTTGTTTGGGCCTTATGGGGGACAGGGCGATGAGGGTGGGGGGGTACTTGGAGGATCAGTGGTATAATAATCCCAAATATCCCCTTTACTAACCTACTTACTAAGTCCCCATGACCCTCGAAGTACTGTACTTTCGGATCCTACGAAAGCCGTGGCGAGGATCCTATAATAGGCTTGGCTCGCCCATAAACCCTAGACCGCAACCCCAAACCCAAACCCAAGTTCCCGACCCCCTAAACCCTAAACCATTAATCCCTAAAACCAAAATCCCAAAATGAGCTATAGTCTAAACTCCTAGTATCCCCCTTAATAACCCCTATAGTAGTCCCATGTCTAATCCCCTATATATCCGCTTTAAGGAGTTCAGACTATAGCTCAAATTGGGAAAAATCGCCAACCTCCCAAAACCCTGGAAGCTCTTAACCTCCATCTTGGGCTTCGTCATCTTCGGAATCTCGATGAGGCAGTTGAAGAGCTGGGGGGCAAGCGCGTTAGGGCGGCTAGGGTTTTAGGATTTAGGGTTTAGAGTGAGCTATAGTCTACAGTCATTAAAAGGGATTATATACGGATTAGGGTTTAGGGCCTAGACTCGTAAAAGGGGATGACAGAGGGAAATATATAGAGTATCATAGGGGGTATTTCGGGGGATGCTGGGAGTTTTAGACTATAGCTCATATGGGCATCTATCAGGATAAAATGCATGCGTACAAATATATATATATATATGTAAACATGGGGTTTAGGGTTTACTTATATATGTAACATTTGGGACTATATATGAATATGTTGGGATACATGGTCGGATCCTGGACTTGGGGCGTGGATGTAGGCTAGGCACGATTTTAACCCTCAACCATAACGCTCAAGCCTTCATATAACATTGATCCTCGAAAGCCTGTGATCTGATCCAATACGGCTCCTTGTATGAATGATGCTTTGTATAATTTCTTGAATACGGATCCTGCATTACATGCATGGGCGGGCATGCACGGAGATAATGAGGCCCGCCAACCCTAGACCCTAAACCTGAACCGTGTCTGGGGACCGTATAGGGATCAGTCACGTAGGGACCTAGATAATCAGAATTTCTTTTGTGGGTTGATAGTTTACTATAATTTTACAACGGTTTGAAGGAATCGTATTGGCAACCACTCAACTTCTACATGATCTGAGGGGTCGGACCCCCCACCCAGTAATAGCGGTGTAATATGCGTAGGTAGGGACCTCAGCACAATCATCCTGATTGGTGGGTGGGGGCCGAACCTAACCTATGGGTGGACACCTGACACTCAGCTTGCCCTAAACTGCAACGGTCGGTCAAGGAAACGTCGGTCAAGGGCTTACTTGCTCTCCAGCTTCAACAGCTGCTGTCTTAAAAAGAATTACCCGAAAGGGCCCGTTTGAAGGGGGAAGAGGGGTTATATGGGGCTCTACAGGTTACACGGGGTATTTAGGGTTTAGGTTTCATGGAGGACAGGGATTTTGCATGCCCCAACCGCAAAAAAACAAAGACCCTGTGGATATCAATGTTGTTCTCGCGTGCTCAGCATAGGGGTTAAGGTTACCAAAATCCCCTTCCCATTTCTATACGTTTGCCCGTCCTCCTTTTGGCGATTTACCGGCTGTGCAACGAGGGTTAACTAATCCTGCCGGGCTTTGTGCTTGGAGTTCACGCGCACGCTTCTAGACGAAGTTCGGGGAATGAGAAACAAGGAAGAATCCGACCCGGTAGTGTACTCAACCACAAGCTTCTGAGACCCCCTCCGTAAGCTCATGTTGTTGCATGTCGCTGAATACGCGATATTTTGGGGAAAGGGGCGGCTCCTCTTGCTTGGCGCCACAAAGTTAGCCCTAAACCCGAAGCCCCACAGACGTACTGGATGAACGGAGCCAACATGCCTCCCATCTTCGCTGCTCTTACTTGTCGTCAGAACCAAAGCCTTCAGGAGCCTTATCCAGTCGCGCTGCGACATCAAGGTAGTTGCTGCTATTATAGTTAGTAGAATACATTACAGTAGATTATGGTATATTATATTATATTGGTATACTATACTAAATTATCGTAGATTATGGTATATTATAATATATTAATGTACAGTATAGTAAAATATGATATTTTGTAATAAAACTCATGTAAATGATAGTATAGTACGTAGTCATCACCGCAGAGGGACGCTCGCAAGGGCCTCCCTCCTCGCCATCATCAAGACCTTGTCGGTGATGAAGGACACCGAATTGAGGACGAAGTCGTAAGCATGCTACTATACTATAATATACTATATACTATGATATACGAGAATATACTATAATATACTAAGTTGAACTCGGCCTTCTTGGAAGCCTCGCTGTCCCGGAGTTTGGGGCTTGTGGACAACCTTCTACTCTGAAAATCGAGGGGCCCAAAGGCATGTCCGGGCCTGCATATGATCCTAACACTGCGAGCCGTGTAAGCTAAACCTGAGGTTCAGCACCCAGAAGACATAAACACCCCAAATCCCTGCATGATCCCTATACGTCACAAGGGTCCCCAAGGCTTACCTACACTCCTATAATCTATACAATCCACAAAAATGCAAAGAAGGAATCAATACGAAAAGGCAAGCAAATTACTATGGTACTGGGGAATACATACATTCCCCAAAAAACCTTGAAACCCCAAGCCCAAAAACCTCGAACCGTAAACCCTGAACCCCCAAAACCTTAAACCCTAAACCTTCCAAAAACCTTGAGTCCTAAACCCTGAACCCCTGAACTCCCAAAACCTTGAACCCTAAATACTCAAGCCCATGTAAACTTTCCATTGCTCAGGCTTCCCGAATTTCCTTAGTTTTGAAACTTCTAAACCAAAATGACCCCCGCAAAGCCCCAGTAAAGGTTGGTTAATAAACCACCGCCTCCCTTCGCTCGCCTCGCCGCTCTTCAACGGGATGTCGTGCCAGGGCGAAATCTTGTTGCCATTGCCATCCTGTTGTGGCAAAAACAGGGTTTAGGGTTTTGGGTTTAGGGGATCATATTATGTAGGGGAGTGTTATCCATCCCATTATAGCAAAACTTAACATTTGAGCTAAGGTAGAAGGCTGAGGTCGTTCTAGCCATAGTGTGAACTCCAAATATCCCCCTTGATAACCCTTATGTTAGGGTTTACACTTCAGGGTCTAGCCTCCTGGCATCCCCCTTAATGTCACCCAAAATAATCCCCTATGTCATCCCCCAATATAACCCCTTTTCGGGAATTTGGATTACGGCTCACTTGGGTTTAGGGCTTAGGGTTTGGGGGGTGTAGTGGCTAAACTTCACTATGGGTTTAGGGCTTAGGGCTATCATCCTAGGCTCCTTCTATCAGAGGGGTTCACAGTTTTGTGCTAAACCTGAAATAAGGCCTTGTTAGGGTCTCTTCTTTATAAGCCACCTTTTACCAAAAAAGGATGTGCTTAGTCCTGGATGATGCAGACCCTGAGCAGGGTTCAGGGATTCTAGGGTTTGATTAGGGATGCGTTCGGCTTTAGTGTTTTTTTTGCAACACCTCTTTTAACCTCAGCACGAGATCAAAAACCTTTCGGCAGGCGTAAGTCCAAACTCCGTACTCCATAAACCCACTCACTGGCCACGAACTGGGACAAACACTGCCGACAGCAACAGCAGAACCTTCACGACGGACCCGCATAGCACTTATAGATGCCCTTCATGAGACCAGCGGTTCAGCTCTCTCCGTCCAGGTAGACCCATCACCTTTGGCCAAGACCTCGTAGAGGACAAGTTCATCCTCCACAGACTCAGCGGAGCCAGCGGCATGTTCAAATCCACCGGCACCAGGCACCGTATCTGCCCCCAAGGCATCCGCCACCGTCTCTGCTGACACGACATCAGCGCCAGAAGCACCACCACCCAGCGTGTTCGCAGCCAGGACTGCTTCCCCGGCGCCTTCAGCACTCTCCACTGAGGTCATCCCGCAGGTCCCATCAGCACGGACATTGTTGTCGATTCCATCACTCCCATCCAAAACAGCGCTTCCCACAACCACGGCAGCCACATGCTCCACTGTCTCCGCCTCAGGTCAATCACATCCTCATTGCTCAGCATGCCGTCATTCTCCCGGGTGACCACCTCACCGTAGTGCATGTCATAGGCCTCCTCATCCCTTTTTTCGTCGTCGGTCCATACTGAACCCTTCCTCCCCTGCCTGGGTACATGCTGAAGTCGCAGCGCACCCGCCAACGGTGCAACTCCCTGTCATCATCTTCTCCTGCTCAGCCTCGGTGCGCTGCCAACCAGTTCGGTGTCCGCCATCGTCACGATGGCCTTCGGCGAGGCAAAATACGCCGACACGACGGTACGCTGGCGGCGGGGCGGAAGCACGGAAATACACCTGAGTAGCGCCCACAGCGCCAGACCACTGCGTTTTGAACGCAGCTGCAGTGCCATGGCCAAAAGTAGGTCGTCTAAGACTGATAGGTCTACGAGGTCTCAGAAGAAACTGCAGGCTTTAGGGTTTAGGGTTTAGGGTTTAGTGGTTCAGGTTCTCCACAGTAGCGCAGACGCCCGATTAATGAGCCTATGCTGTCTAAAGCTTCAGGGCCCTGATATTGCGAGTCACATAATGTGGGGAAGCGCGTGTACCCCATGAGGGCTTGGAATTCTAGACCCCTAAACCTTAACCTCTAAACTCTAAACTGCTGGTTCAGGACTGAGGGTTGGCAGTTGGATTGAAAAGTTGAGGCAGGGTCTTTAACCTTTAACCGTGTGGCTTTAGGAACTTTGGTGCCATAAGCAACCAGGGCTTAGGGTCTAGGCTTCAGAAAAAATAGCTGACCCTAGACCCTGCAGATTGACCCAATGGCTGTTATGTGACTCTGGCAGGGTCCTTATCAAATTACAAAGGCTGGGCCAACAACGCCACTCTGCCGAACCTCGCTTCTATCCTCTTTGCTGTAGCTGTAGGTTCTGCTGTTCCCGGACAGACTTGATTGCTGGAAGTCTGAGGAAACGGACCCGTTAGCCCCGCATAGAAACACAACCCTAAGGTCCTAAATCCTAAGCCCTAGACACCACTGCTAAAAATCCTGGGCCGTCGGCACTAAGCCCCTCAAACCCTAAACCCTAATCCCTGAACCCTAATCCCTACATTTTAATCCCTAAGCCCTAATCCCTAAACCCTGCACCCAAGCCTTGAAGTGCATGCGGTACTCCGGAGTTCCCGCCGATCCGACAACCTCCGGCGAGTAGGAGGAGAAGAACCGGACCTTGGGCCGGGGCAAGGTTTTAAGTGGGGCATATATAGTCCCCCTTCTGTAGATAGAAGATGGCTTTGGGTATATTATAATAAGATCCCCATATGCCCCATGTTCTATCTACTTAAAGGGGACTTCTAGGTTTAGGGTGTAGGGCTTAGGGTTTAAGGGTAGAGGGTTTAGTTTATACGTAGGGATTATACAGGGGAGTACGTACTATGTGGCTTATTAAGAGGGGTACTAGGAGTTTGAACCATAGCTCAAATAGGTTTAGGGTTTAGGGTTTTTCGGTTGAGGGTTTAGGGTTTATGGTGTGGAGGTATTACCGGGATATAGAGGGGCATCATGGGGATGTTATAGGGTTTCATAGGGCTTATGGGGATATGCAGATGTAAAGATAGATGGATAAGGTATATAGGGATAACGGAAGAGACCATGCATAGTATTAAAACTAGCATCTGAGGGTTTGGAGTCCACAGAGGCTTGAAAGGCATCACGTAGGGCTACATATGGTGGGATTTGGGCTTAGGGACTTAGAGCTTAGTTGGGGGTGTTCGTAGGGTTTGTCGGGGCTTCAAGCAAGAGTTTAGGGCGTACGCGTAAGGGCCATACTGCTGGATGCATACAGCCTCTGCGGGGTTCACATACTACAGGGGCCTAAATAATTAATTTAGGGTTTTAGGGTTTGGGGTTTAGGGTATTATACGGGCCTAAATAATTACACGGGTTATATAAGGGTTCAACCGGGATTATAGGGGTAAAATATTGTGGTTATAGGGATAATGGAAAGATGGAAACTCCTATAATACAGGGTGCCCCAAATAATTACCAATATCATTTTGAGGTCCATTTGAGGTACCATAGGAATATGGAACCATAATATTTGTGATTTTTTAGCTGCCTATATATTAGGCATGTCTGCAGAAGGGAGCCAGCAGCATTCCTTTGGTCTTCCGCTGTTTTTGAACTCTTGCTAGCTTCCTCATTCTGGGTCTTCTTGGTGCAGAGTCTGAAGTTGAAGCATTCTGGGTCTTACTGGTGCAGATTTTAAGGAGGTTGAAGCTTCGAAGCCTTAAGCCACGAAACCTAGTCTCGAGTTGATCTCAAGACTCGAGGTGGCAAGGCTGCATTCATGGGTGCCGGGCATAAAGCGAGCCCCGTGAGAACACTGAGCTGTTAACCAGCCCTGAAGCTACGAGGTATTTCGAGGGGCCATGAAGGGGTCTGCTACCATTTCTTGAATCCATACCATAATATAATACATTATATAATACCGTAATACACCATTAAAAAAATAGGCCACTACTGTTTTCGGGGGATGGGGCCCTGACTGTCAAGCGTCCACTCAGGAACCGTAGGCCTGTGGCTGATCGTCGTGCGGCAAGCCGAGATATTATAATAGGGTTCAGGGTTTAAGGCTTGGGATTGAGGGTCTTAAGTCTTCGGGATTTTACGATGGGAGCAAGGCGCCTCAGAACCCTTGTGCAGGTGAACTTGCGATGCTGCCAAGGAATGCGCATGCGTGAAAGAAAACGTTGTACTCTTCCACATCGTCAATGGTCTGCACGGGGACATGGCCTCCCAAGAGCAGCCAGAGAGACTGCATTCAAGCCCAGTAGCCACTGTAGGCGTGGGAGCGCTCGAGAGATTCTTCTGGCAGCAGCCGAAACCCATCCAACCCTTTGGTCCTGGATGTTGCGGCTCCGAAGCGCATGTTCAATTGCATTCTGGGCCACATGCTTGACTTCTTCCTGCAGAGGGATTTAGGGTTCAGGGATGTGGAATAAGGTTGAGGGTTTAAGGCTTAGGGAAGTAGTTTACGGTTTTTGGGTATAGGCTTTAAGGTTTAGGGATTTGGGCTAAGGGTTTGAGATTCAGCGATTGAGGGGCTTGTCGACGGAAAGTCAAATGGAAAATGAAATGGAGACTAGGGTTAGTATACTGTTCTATTAGAATGAGGTGTAGAACAAGAATCTGAAAGCTTGGAGGTATCTAGAGTGCCGTGTTACATTGGGGGAGGGCAAGCCCTAAACCCCTGCCCTGAACCCTAAACTGCCCTTCTCCCCAAAAGCGGCCGGTATTGCGCCATCCCTCTATCTCTCGTCAAAACCCCCACCCAAGCTTGAAACTAGGTTGCTTTTAAGGAACTTAAATTAAGTTACTATAATACAGGGTTTAGGGTTTAGGGTTAACGCGATACGGAAGACATAGTTTTTTTTATACTCCCATTATGGCATCCTCTAAGCCCTAAGCCCTATATACGCGCAGAAGTAAGCTTTAACAATTGTCAGCTTGCATAGCTTGACTTTCTGGTTCTTAATAGGGAATATGGGACTACAATCCCTGCATACTCCCCATAAAATGTACTCCCTTATTCCCTATGCAGAACCAGTAAGTTGACTGTTTGGACTTACAAATTCTTAGACATTGTCACGCCCTGTCATACCTAAACCCTCAACCCTAGACCCCAAGCCCTCAAAGCTTACGGTACCTGTCCCCGAAGTTCTGCCAGATGAGATCTTCTGCTGTTGTGCGGTTTAGGGTTTAGGGTTTACGGGCTCTGCCAGAGATTAACGCATACTGGCGCTTCGTCTTATTAGATGTTGGGGGTTTGGCTTTTAAGGTTGAGGGCTTTGACAGCTAACTTCTAGCCGCTACATACCTGTGACACCAACTACGTGCAGTTTAGTAGCAATCCCTCCCTATGCTGTAGGTATACCCAGAAAGCTGTATGTAATTGGGGCTATAGCCACTTTTTAAACCCAAGGAATACTCCTTTGCCGCTTCTCCCTGACTTTGCTCAGGTAGGGTCAGCCGATCATCAGCATTCTGGGTTGGGGGTTTTTCACAAGCCCTGGCTAGGGTTTAGGGTTGGGACTGAGTGGATCTATTTTGCAGATTGTAAAGAGGTCCGCATGCGTCTTCGAAAGAAACTGTATATATATATACAGGAATCATGTTCACACATGCGCTTGCTATAAGTATGTTGAATATTCAGTGAAACTAGGTTGGCCCCTGAAGCCCTACACGCTCCTGAGGTCGACTTGCTTTAGCTAGAAATTAAGGTCCAGACGGCTGGATGCGCAGCTTCTGGGCGATCCTTTCGTACCGCCTCGAAGGATGCCAGCACCAAGCACTCGTGCTTGCGGAGCTTTCAGATCTGAGCTTCGAACTGCATCGGCTTTTTGAGCAGAACTTTCTTCGAGTTCTGTCCTGGCTTGCAGTGGACGAAGGCCTCAGTTCTTGATCCGCAACATGCAGGACGTGATATGTGACCTGGGCGCCATGCTCCACGGTAGAAGTCCCACGGGTTCATGTCATCTGGCCGGATGAGCTCGAGCCGCATCTCTTTCTTGTATGCCTGTTCGGGCAGAGTTTACCATGATGGGCTTGTGAACTGTTAGCCCGGCCTTCATCTGGACACAGATCTCCCGCGGCGTAAATCGTGCCTGGTACTAGTGGCTTGATCAGAATACATGTTTGCACGCTAGCTGAGGATGTACAGCAGGGTGTGTAAGGTTCCGACCAACGGCATCTCAAGTTGACGCCCCCCAGGCTGTAATGTAGGTATTTTCCCCTCCTAGCAGTGTCATGCTTATCCGGCGGTTAAATGATGCATCGCATCATGCTTGTCATGGATGGACCCTACTGATGGCTCTGCTTGCTCATGTCGATCGCGCTGCATCTAGCTTGGACGTTTGGTCTAGCTTCGAGCAAACTATGGCTTTGCGTCAACACAGATACACATTACAGCGCATGCCGCTCGGAGCTTAAGAGGCTTAAGGCTGCGGAGCTCAGTTACCTCCGAATAACACCCCCGGCTCTTTGAGTGAAGCTGGAGTCCCCACGCGAATCCTCATGCACGCGTGCAATGTTTTGCAGTCCCTCGCTGCGCGCTCGTGATCAGCTCATCTCTCACTTGGACCTCTGATTGGCTGCGTCAGGAATTGTTGCGCGCTCCTTACACCGCGCTCGTTGCTTTCAAACTCGATGCTGCCACGATCCGGGTAACCTTCTTTGGTGCGACCTTGCGAGTCGACGCTCGGGGCTTAAGGGGCTTGGATGTAAATTCGCAGATACCCCCGAGTATCCGCGCCGTGCAGTTTCGTTCGTCACGGCTTTACATCTGTTTCCCACCCGACGAAGGTCACTGAATTCTGAACCGGAAGAGCTAGAACTTCAAAGAGTGTTACTTGAGTGCTCGTAAATTACTTGAAGCCGTACGGACCCCTGGAAGACGATCACCCTGCCACTGCTCGCCTTGTTTTGCTCACGCCGGCGCGTGTGCTGACTCCACCCCTCATGTGGTCGAAGACGCGCGCGACCTCACCTGACGAAACGATTTGGAAATCACTCCTGACGCTCCGCCTTCTGAGGGCGCCACCGTCTCGCTGACGGTGACTGCGATGTTATCGCCTTAGTCGAAATTGTCTCCATGCGATCGAGCTGATTTCGACTGAGTGCCAGACCGTCTTCGAAGCACCAGCTGGTATTGCTGGTGTTGAAGCTGGCGCCCACGCGAACGGTTGCCTGGAGCAATGAACAACTGTATTAGTTACACATGTTGCTCACTGCGTCTAAGCTCGCGGCTGACCTCTTTCCCCGTGGTCATGTCCACGATGTGTGCGGAGTACTGCAACCGCTCTCGGCGCGAGACATAATCCAGCATCATGACCCAGGTGTAGTCTTCGATGTACGTAGTCGTTGTGGGGGACCTGCGGGCAAACAAAAGATTCGGGTCGTGGTCCGGGTGTTCTAGGGCGCTGACCTCCCATGTCAGCCGGCGTCCCGCCACATTGTAGACCTCTATGATGATGGGGATCCTCACGAAATGGATTGGGATCTTCGCTAGTTGCTAGGTTCCCCATGTAAACCTATGACCTTAAACCTCTAAACCCTAAACACTGATAATTCCCAAGCTGACAAAAATCTGCCGTCAATCGTTTCCCTGGCGTACGCCTAGGATAGTGCTTCTGTGAAGGCCCCGGACAAATGAGGGTTTCCCAAAGTTATAGTTATATAGGGGGATATAGCATGTGATATAGGGGTTATATATCGGGATATTTAGGGTTCAGGGTTTAGGGTTTCCCAACATTAAGGGGACCTTTTTACGGGTTTCAGAATAAGGATTATGGTATGTTGGGTCCAAATTAGGGTCACTCTCTTTAGGGAAACTACCAAGTACCATAAAATAGTCCTGATTTGGATCCTATCTTCTATCTTCTGCAAGGTTTCCTTGCCGAGTACGCCACAAAAGGCATTCAGGGTTTAGGCCCCTGAAAACCCAGGAATACAGTCATGTGGTACACCCTGAAAACCTTGATGACGCCGGACGCTGAACCCTGCAATGCACAGACCCTTGAACCTGAGACGCCAAACAAAAAAGGCCAACACCCCAATAGCCGAAATCCTAGACCCCAAACGAAAAATTCCTAAACCCTAAACCACCTAAAATACTCCCCCTAAACCCCACAGCCCAAAAGCTTAAACCCTCAACCCTAAACTGCAAAACCCTAAACCCTAAACCCTCAAATCGTGAGGTCCAAAAAATCTGAGGTGGTGGCCGGGGCTACGGCGGCCCTCAAGCGCGCCGCAGCACCTTGTCAAAAGGGGGCTTCTCAAAACAGAGATCCCTTATGAACAAGAAGTCCAAGGTTGAAACCATGGGCCCCCAGTATGGGCCCTTAACCCTGGGATCCTTATATACCTACTATATACCCTATATATGCCCTTTTAGGGTCTCCAGAATCCACCTAAAAGGTCTAAAGGCCCATATTAGGGGCCCATACTTCTAACTCCAGAAAGAGTGGTTTCCCAAAATTAGGGGTACCTTTTTGAGGGTCTTCAGAATAAGGACTATACTATATTGGGGTCTATATTGGGGTCCCCCTACTTAAGGAAACTACAACTTATGGGCTATTCAGAAAGCGATGGTTTAGGGTGTGGGCGTAAGAGCTCTAGGGCCTGGCGTGCGGTGTAAGAAAATGCGGTGATCCGGCGGGAATGGGTTTAGGGTTTGGGCGGCGCAGCAGCTAAAGGCCCTTGACTCACTGATGGCTAGCAGGCATAGAGGATTGGATCAATGTGGTAGTTCTTGGACCTGGACTGCATTCAATTTCTCATTCCTCCTTTGATGTAAGAGCTTGTTCGCGGGATGTGCATGCAGAGGTTCATGGGTTTATCCACTAACATACCACTCTCCATCTTTTCCATCCCAGAACCGTAAAGCCGAAACCCTAGACCGAAGCCTAAACCCTGAACCCTCAACCCTGTACCCTAAATCCTTCATCCTAAAACCCTAAATCCTGCGCCGACGTCCTCAATGGTAAACCCTGAGCCCTAACCTCCTAAGCTCTGAACCTTTCACCTTAAACCTTGCATGGGTCCTGCCCCCACCCATTAACAGTCTATGACAGGGGGTCATATAAATGGCTCTATATAGTTATATGATGAATATTATCCAACTATTAATGAGCGGGGGCAGTACCCAACCTAAACCCAAAACCCAGAACCCTGAACCCTATACCAAAACCCTTAACCCTAAACCCTGTACCAAAACCCTAAACCCTAAACCCTATACCAAAACCCTAAACCCAGAACCCTTAACCCTTACCTTAGCCCTAAACCCTAAACCCAGAACCCTCGACCCTAAACCCTATACCAAAACCCTTAACCCTAAACCATGTACCGAAACCCTAAACCCTAAACCCTGTACCAAAACCCTAAACCCAGAACCCTATACCAAAACCCTAAACCCTATACCAAAACCCTTAAACCTAAACCATTACCTTACCCCTAAACCCTAAACCCTATACCAAAACCCTAAACCCAGAACCCTGTACCAAAACCCTTAACCCTAAACCCAGAACCCTTAACCCTTAACTCTGCCAGACCAGGGCCTCCATTCCTCAGGGCGAAAGACACGGCCCGCATGGCTGCCAAGAGCACGATCTTACCTGGATAGGGTTTTTTGGGCTTCGCCCTAGAGCCTAAACCTTAAGGTTTAGGGTTTAGGGTTTAGGGTAGGAAGCATTACAACCCAAGCATGTAAATATTGAGGTAGGGCTTCCTATTGTACAGAAGTTAAATGCCTATAGTTAAACGCTTCTTAGGGTTCCTAATAAACCCAACGGGCTTTTGGGGCTGGAGCCGCTAGGATGCAGGGTTACGACTAGGGTTTAGGGTTTACGGGTTTAAGGTTTAAAGGTTTTTTTTATCGGACCTTTTCTCCGCAGCCCGAGGGTCCACGAAGACGCTTTGCAGCACAGTCCCTTCGCAAGCCGGCCCCATTCACCAGTCGCCTGCCAACCAACGGGGAAGCAAAGATCCCAGCAAAACAGAAGTGCACAGATGCAGACAACCCCCATTAGACCGTACAGCAGGGCTGAAAGCAGTGCAGCGAGATGCACAGAACCGGAAAACAGCCTTGCAACATTGCAGAGCCATCACATACAGCTGGCCCAGTTACTTCAGCCAACCTTTGAGATTAGTTTGCTTCAGCCCAGTTTCAGCACTCTCAGAAGACGGTCTCACACTGCTCCCCGAGGCCGATGTCGCAGCACTCATCCCATCCACGGGTTCAACTGGTTCAACTGACAGACTGCCACCGTGTACTTCCATAGTCGACCCTGAGCTTCCACTCGCCGCTCCTGCTTCCGAATGATGCACCGTAGGCCTCTCAAACTCGCCACAGCTCAGCGCAGAATCTTCAAGCCCGACCCCCAGGGAGGGATCATTCCACGCTCGAAGAACACGTTGCCATTCAAGAGGCACGCAGTAGGGTTCCCTGTCATTGGCATTCACCTCTGCATTCTCCGCCATGTCCATAACATCGGTTCCTCCTTCGCAGTTGCTGTCGTCCACCTCCATGCCATTCCCATCCGCACCTGAATGACGCCAAGCAGCTTCGGGTCCCTCATGGAGGTCAAGGTCTTCTCCCCCAGTAAGAGAGTCAGGTAGTGTTGGACCTACTCCAAGTTGCCCTTCACCCTCATTTCCACTCGCTTCACCACCATCATCAGCTGCTTCGCCTTCCCCTGCTTCTCGTCCCTCTCTCTCATCACACCCAAGGGTTTAGGGTTTAGGGTTTAGGGTTTGAGTTCTTCGTGACTGAAAGTAGGATTATATTTCATCCCTTCCGCCTAACCAACTATAGAGGCTTCCAATGTTCAATACTCCGAGCGGAAGCCAGAAGCATGCAAGGCTTCTGTTAACGCACGATTTTTGTAAATAGGCCAATTAGGAAGCTGTTAACCATTAATTTGGGGGGCGTTCACGGCTATTTCGGAGGTAGTTATGATGAATCAGAGAGAATTAGGGCTCTTTCGTGTTTCCTCGTTGTTTGTAAGCGAATCTTTGAGGGATCTCTCTGGCGCACAGGGATTTCCCAAGGATTTCCTGTATTTCCTATATGTTTTTCTCTTTTAACCCTGCCACTAGAGGAGTTGAGAGGATACATCCAAGTAGGATTTCCCGAAAATCAATTCAATGGGCCAGCATTTCACCTTTGTAAAACCCTTCCTGCTAATAAATACTCTGGCCGGATTGCTTATGAGTGAGGGGGTTTGTTTATGGTTGGGACGAAGAAATAAATTCACTTCATAGTACGTTATCCAAAAGAAGGATGTAGTCTTACTCTATCTTGAGGCTATAAAAACCCTATTCATAATGCTACCACCTCAGTAAGAACCGTTAGGCTTGAAGGATTCAAGGTTTAGGGAGTTTGGCTTTGTGTGTTCAGGGTGTGGGATTCGGAAATTAGGGGTTCTGTGGTTTTGTGGCTGGTGCCTTCTTCTGACTCATGTTGCTGCTACCCTTATTGCTCCTAGACTCTTGCTGCTCTTTCTGAGCCAAGAAGGACGAATTTCTCTGCCACTAGGACATCTATCACCTATCATGCTGGAGTGTCCCAAACCACAGGACACCCTGAGGGACCCCAGGCATATGTAGGGATTATGAGAGGATCATTGGGATGCTCATTACATAGGTAATGCACCGAATATTTGAGAACTCTGCATTTAAGCCTTGCTTCGCTACGCAGACTACGGGTTTTGCTCTCGGACAGTGGCAGTGGAGGAGCAGCAGCAACAGAACAGCAAGCAACCCAACTTGTAAATTGCAAAGCATTTGGGCACAGGCGCGGTCCTCACTAGGGACTACACATGGGCGATTCTGAGCAAGCCCCCCTAAACCCTAAACCCTTAAAAGGATAAGAGTACCGACATTTGCGCGGAAGCCAGGAGGAAGCCTCTTAGCAAGACGACTGAGACTTGGAGACGGGCTGCGGTTTTCGCAACGTATATACGAAAATGGGGGTCTGGGCTAGGTAGGTACATTGATTGCGAAACACCCGTTTCCAGGAGTTCTCTAGTGGTTGTTACAGAAATCAGTAGGGAACTTATCTGGATATGATTATCTTTATCTGCCTTCTACCCTACACTTTATCTGGGTTATGCGGGAGGTACTCTTAAGAACTCTCCTCGGGCAAATTTCAGACGGGCTGCCTCAACGCCGTTGACTGAGGCGCCAGGGGCAGCGGTCGCGTGGAGCCCACAAGGCAGCGAGCGCACGCAGTTTAGGGCTTAGGGCTTAAACCCGAAACCCTAAACCCTGAACCCTAAACCCTAACAGTTTAGGGCTTAGGGCTTTGGGGCATGCACCGCTTCTGCATTTCCAGCGCGTATGGCAAATGCAAAACAGGGAACGGGCGAGGTGCTGAGGACTTGGGACGAAGAGTAAGGTTAATAAAGGGTTTGATGGCGTAGGGTTTAGGGGTTTAGGGGTTTAGGGGTTTAGGGGTTAAGGGGTTAAGGGATTAAGGGGTTTAGGGGTTTAAGGGTTTAGAAGGTTTAGGGTTTAGGCTCTAGGGTTTAGGGTATCTTTCGTTGCATGTACCAAACTATCCACTAAATCCTGAACTGACCCCGCACTCCAGATAGCCGTGCTCCCACACAAAGCTGAAACATCGCCCCATATCTCTGAAAGAGCACAGAACCTTATCCTTTTGGAAAACTGACAGGTAATGCGTTGCCTTTTGTGCTTTGCGCTCATCACTGTTTGCTACACTTGTAATCATTCCAACTACTAATTACCTACCGATGCACCTTTAAGTACAACAGAGGTCAGCACGGACACTGAAATTCAACCCTTGAACTTTGAACCCTAAGATCCTAAAACCTTAGGCCAATCCCCGCTATAGTAATGGCCCCTAAATGTGGTTAATAAGGCCCTTACTATACCTACAACAGTCCCTTGAGGTCCCCATTCCAAGGTGAGGGATTGATCCAGCACCCTAAACCCTAAATCCTAGGACCCCAAACCCTAAAACCTAAACCGTAAATCCTGAATCCTAAGACCCCAAACCCTGCATCCTCAACCAAAAACCTGCCCCCTTGCACTCTACACTCTTAAACCCTGGGTCCTGCCCCCACCCATTCAGAGTCAATAGTAAGGGCTGTATTTAGGGCTATATATACTTACGTTGTACATGCTATCCAACTGTTGATGAGTAGGGGCAGTACCCAACTTAAACCCTTAACCCTTCAACTTTTCATCTAAACCCTCATCCCTAGACGCTAAACCCTAAACCCTACTCCTAAACCCTAATCCCTAAGCTTCCTTTTCTCTAAGCAGTCCATCTTCAAGCGTGGACTGGCAACGAAAGGATCCAGGGAGCCCCATGTCCCTCCATGGAGAATTAGGTTTAGGGTTTCGGCTTTAGATATTTAGGCTAAGGGCTGGGGGTTTAGGGTAAAATAGACAGGGAGCTATACGGCCCTCAACTAATCCGTGCCCCCTAACGTTAAATCTCCCCCCTAGTCTAAAATATGAGTTCCCTAGAATTCCAAAATCTGAAATCGGCACCCTAGAGGACTTTTGAAAGGGCCAGGACTCAAGTTAATTGGGGCTCGGAAACTCTCGAGGATTAGGGATTTCCTTGGTTTCCCAAATTCTGATTGTGATTGACTGGTTTGTTGTAAAGGCATTGATAGAAAATCCGACTGCGGCTTTAGTGGGTTTACTTGCGGTTTTCAATTGCTAAAATTAAACTGTAAGATCTTGATTTGATTTCAATTGGTTTCAATTAGACTCTCATGAAAATTTCCATTGGTGTCAATTAGATTTCGGACAATTTTTGATTGATTGCATTATGGTTTTAAGTTGATATCCAACTGGTTTGTTTAACTCGCCTGTAATTAGATATCAACTGCTTATAACTGAATGCCAACTGATACTATTTTGATGCAAGTTGGAGTTATATAAATGATTCTAGTGCATCTAATTTCTTAGAGTACAATATGCTGTATTAATAACCCACATATCAGATTGCGGTTGGCATATATACTTTAGGGGAATGCCTTTTTTCTAGGGGAAGGCTTTTTTATTAGGGGAAATGATTCAGGATTATACCATGAAGAAGAATTCGAACGATTGAAGGTGCCTTCCTTCTTGCAAAGTAATTGGCAGTTTCCAGAAATAGGAGAACCCCAATATAGACCCCAAAATATTATAATCCTTCTTCTAGGGAGCCCTACACACTCAACCCTAAGCCCTAAACCCTGGAATCCCCCATTGGGCTCCCTGGAGCTAGGAGTCTGAACGAGACTGTGTGGGAGTTGCTCCAGGTTCAAGATTCCGAGCTTGCACCACACTGGCATAAATGTTAGGGTTTAGGGTTTAGGGGTTAAGGTCTAGGGGTTAGGGTTCAGGGTGTTGAGGTACTGTTGATACTAAAAGCCCTGCATGACCTTAGTATTTTAAAACGGAATAATTCCCAAAGTATAAGCGACTTAGCGTCACGCAGGAGGATTTGTATTGACCACCGTATGGTCAAGGGGTTAGGGTTTAAAACGCGCGTTANNATCCTCTTCCCGCAATGTTAACCCCCCAACCCAAGCTGTGAAATGTAAGCCCAATATGTCTGCGCTACTCTCGGGAATGTGATACGGTGAGGTACAGCCATGTTCGGACCATCTTCTCGCCCACCTTCTTCCCTTTTAAGAGACCCCCACATGTTGAGATGATGTGATGAGCTTGAGTACTGCGGGATCTCAAACATAGGAGCAAGCCCACTTTCAGCACAGGGACCCCAGGGGGTGTAGGGCCGTCAGGGGTTTTTGGGTTGGGGTCAGGGTGNNNNGGGGGGGGGGGGGCAATACTTTCAGAAACATGGGCAGGTGCTCATCAAGCTATCAAGATAACTAATTCCTGTTCACGGCCTGGTGCTTGCAAACCTGGTTACAAGCACTCACCTCCATGTAGCTGATTCTAAGCTTCCTTTCATGACTCAACCTTGAACAAGAGCCCACAGTCACTTTGCAACACTCCCTCCTTTTTAGTCGCAAAAAAAAAAAACGCGTCCATGGTGTGGTTCGGTGGCAGTTTGTGAAGGGTGTTTACTGGAGGACAATCGCATAGTTTCATTTCAGTGATGTTAATATGCGGAGACTACCGATGTGAAGACTTGGCCTCCAACGCCCCTCGGCGGGCTCTTGTGACTGTATGTACAGACAGATTCTGCAAGGTATCCTGAAACAGAAAGGACCACCGGCGCGCAGAGCTGGAATGATGGCGTTTTTGCAGTCGTATAGAGATCATTATACAGGCAGTATATACGGGTAAAGTACAGGGGTTATATAAGGATAATGCAAA
>CAJNIZ010042973.1:4299-59623 GCA_905231905.1 Symbiodinium pilosum
AGATTCCAAGGGTTTACACTCCCGGAAACTAACATGGAAACCCAAAAAGGGCCCTATAAAGACTACAGTCCTTCTAAAAGGGGACTATATGGGTTTCCATGTTAGTTTGGGGGAGTGTAGGGTTTAGGGGGTTTTCTGAGGTTCATTTCCTATACCAAACCTTCCTCTATCTCACCTTTTCAACCACCTGATGCATCGGAACCACGTGGCTTTGGGCCGCAAGTGCATACCATGTTACCAGGGTCTCTGGGGCTTTGTCTCCGCATGTGGATTGAGTTTTCAGGCCTAAATAAGCGCCGTGACCAAACTGCTCAGTTTCCGCAAAGGGGTACTTGGAACCACCTTAACCCTAAACCCTGCATCCTAACCTTACTGGGGTTCGTTATGAATAGTGGAATACACTCTATTAATAGGGACCATGTAGGGAGTACTCCCTTTATGCTTTTGTATGAGGCAAAATGCAACAATACAGGAGGCATAGTCGCAAGAAACCCCGAAGCTCCCAACCCAAATGCCCATAAACCCTCGACCTCTTGAAAGCAACCTATTTTCAAAGCATCCCATCGTAGTTTCCGTGTTCTTGTGCATTTTTCTTTCTAAGCCTATCTATACCCAGTGTACTCTATATGTACATATACATATAATATGTATACACGCACCCTTTACACTCTATGCATATATATATATATATGTACCATGTATAACCCCAATATATATCAAGATATGCTTTCTTGCCTCCGTCTCCAGCTGCGCAATTTCTTGGTTTTTGCGCCTTGGACAACGAAGCTCCAAGCAACTTCTACAGAAGTACCCTAAGGGTCCAAGTACCCAAATATTGGGATTGTTCATGGGTGCCCGAAACCCGAGTCATTGGGCACGTGCACCCTCAGGAGTATTTAGGATTTTGAACTCCAGCTTTAGGTTCAGGATCGAAGGAATGTTGACGAACGAGGTCTTGGGTTGATTGTTAAACCCTTCCATGACCAAAAGCGTGCCGCGCAACCCTCATTCCCAGTTTTAGGCATCAAGTGTCATACTGGGTTCCGCCAATCAACAGTAACCTAAGGGTCCAAGTACCAAATGAATCATATACTTACCCAAAACCGGTACTACAATTACCATTTCCAACAAAAAACAAGTACCCATTTCTTAAGCACATGAACCCTTAAGAGTAATTGAATACCAGACGGCTTGATGCATGACAGCAGGCAGGCAAGACTCATATGAAGGCCTTGAAGACGGAAATGATTAAGGCTAGGAGAAACGGAAGGATTCACATTGTTGGTGATAATTCTCTGCTGGCGGAACCTCCCATCAGCAACAGTAGCTGCAGTGTCCCTCGCGAGCAGGAACTACATTCAGCCATTGTAGGCTTCTACATGAAAGAGGATATAGGGTTCTACGGAGGTTATACAAGGATAACCAGAGAGCGAGAGAGAGAGAGAGAGAGAGAGATAGCGGGATATATGCGTGTGTATATATATACATACACATATACATGGATATGTATGGTTTAGGATTATGTGGCTATGCACAAGGATTAGCAGAAGCCTGAATAGTTGCCGACAGCATTTTGGTATCTGATGTACCTTACATCAGAAAATGAAAGGAATCGAAGAAGATAATGTCGGTAGTTATGCAGGTTTCTATAAGGTGCTGCGGTCTTGTCAAACATACTCTTTCTTCAGCAACGGCGGCAACGGCGGCGGCAGCAGCATCATCAACAGTAGTGGTCGTTTTGTTGCAGTTGTTATGGAAGTAACAAAGGCAATAAACCAATAATGTGCTCATAGCACAATGCAGGAGGACTTTCATAGGCCTATTAATACCATGCAGCAGTCTAAAGACAAATACGCGTGGTGACATGAATCTCGACGGTCACTCCGGTTGAAGGGCTGTCGGCATTTCGTGCACTTGGTACCCAAGGACGAAGCAAATCTGCTTAATTTTGCTTTCAGGCAATCATGCTTCATTAGTTTGCTCCTTCGCACTGCGGGATCCAAACTGAAAGACAAAAACTGAGCTTCCCCACTGCAATGTTGCGTAGAGCCGGCGAACGATACCTGGCCAAAACAGCCACGTGTGCCAATGACAGTTTCCGCAATCAGTATGGGTCCCCCGTTATTTGTGCCAACAGTACGCCGAAGAAAAGGGGATCCCTGAATTTGTTGGAAACTGCTATCGGCCAGTCTCCAGGAACAACCGTGTAGTGTAGCCTGAAGCCTAGAAATTTCCTAAGCAAGCATGTCCTGCTTATATTCAAGGATGGCATTGTTTGGTCAACTTGACGGCCTGAATCCTGTTTAACATTCAGGGTGGAGGAAGCATTGGCTACAGTTTGCTGTTTAGGAGTGTAGGGTTCACGGTTTAAGGGTTCAGGCTCTAATCTTCTATCCAGAGAGAACCTTGGAAAAGTCGCCTTCTGTAAAAACATATCCAGAACCATCACATGGAGTTTCCCAAAGAAAGGCTATGCCAAGCGAGCGTAGTAAGGATATGGGGAGATCGAAGAGAGATTCTTTGGGTCCGTTCTTGATTGGGGAGATGCTCCCTCACAGAAGCTGTTTACAGCGGCCATCAGAATGAAGAGCCCATGACCCCGACCCCTCATAACCCAGACCCCTGATTAATAGACCCCCTCCCCTTAATAGGGGTTATAATAGGGATCCTAATATAGATGCCTTTAAAAGGAGAGGGTTTATGAATCAGGGGTCTACGTTACCTGAGCTTCAGGCGGCTGCAGACTAGCTAGTGCCAGAGAAACTGCACACATGAAATGGTTTGACCCTCGTGTCCACTGCTAGAACAAGTCGGGTCGATGGGTTTCTGTGCTATTTCATGTGTCACCTGAACCCTAAAGTCTTCAACCCTGGAACCCGAAACAGTAACCTCAAACTCTTAGCCAAAACCTTTCAACGGTACCAGCTTTACACACTTATAGACACGTGTGTGTACATATACACACATATCAAATACTCACATATCCCATATACATATACATTCACATTTACATGCTCACATACAATTTTGTGCGCACACACGTGCACATGCACACATGTGATAATGCAGACCTACCAGTTGACATGTCTGTATATGATACCGCCTAAATGAGCAAGTAACTAGCAAGCAAGTCAGCACACACGATGTATGTATGTATGTATGTATGTATGTATGTATGTATGTACGTGTGTATGTACGTACGTACGTATGTACGTATGTAGGTGTGTATGTGTACACGCGTGGGGATATGTATGTATGCAAACATATGCCACAAATGTGGCTGTATGTCCACGCAGCCAACCATGCATAAGCAAACTCATGTAACACATCCACACGCGCATATATACATATACGTGTCTGTAAGTATACAACGTATCGGCATAGGTACATGTAGTAGTTTCCCAAAATAAGGAGACACCAATATAGACCTGAAAATACTATGGTCCTTATTATGGGGACCCCCAAAGGTACCCCTAATTTTGGGAAACCCCAATATATCCCTAAACCCTAAACCCTAAACCCTGTACATGTAGCATATTGCTCTTTGCCTTCGACTGCCCTTCGGTCAAGTCGAGCCAGCAGGGAACCTTTCAGACAGACACAGAACCCTACTTGGGGGTCAGGGGGCCTTAGTAAGTAGGTGGGAGTTTAGGGTATAGGGTTAGGGTCAGGGGACTTAGTAAATAGGTGAATAACAAAGATAACTGGGGTTATTCTGCGCTTACAGGGGTTACTAACCTACTTACTAAGTCCCCCTGACCCTCCAAGTAAGGGTCCAAGTGCCCAACATATTGGGGCTCTAGGTTCCTAAAGCTCCATTATTTGTCTACTTGCGCCCTTAGGGGAAGGTAGTCTTGAGTTTAGGGAGGTTGTGGCCTTACCTGCTTCTTGTATCTTTTGAGGGTAGCGGTTCTTTTGCATGAACGACACTCGACGAAAAACACTGGGCAAGGCGTACGGATATTGGCCATGTTTGGAATTCAGGCGTTGAGTTCAGGAAATGTGGCTGCAGTTGTCGAGGTGCCATAATTAGTTCAGGTTTAGGATTCAGGTCTGCAGGTATAGCTTTCGTTGAGATTGGCAGTCAGGGGTTAAAGCTTCAGGATCAGGATGCAGTTCAGAGACTTAGGCCGAAAGTTTTTGCTACTGAATCCCTACACACTCCATCCTAGGGCTTAGGGTTTAGTACTTGGCAAAAGTCATGATTCGAACTCACTGCCAACAGGGAGACTCACAAATGTGGCATGGATACTGTCAGAGCAACACACCAAACTCTCCCTGTGGCTTGATTTCCTTGTGCTCCAGGATCCCACTGGACTGCTTCTCTTGCAAACCAGCCGTGATTGGCCACTAGTGCTAGGTTAGCTGAGACGTAAGGAATGGAACAGAACATGGAAACTACGATAATGCGTTATATAGGGACTACTATAGGGATCCATTCCTTCATTCCTAGCTAACCGAAGATAAGTATGGTGGGGATCCTCATCAGTATTTCCCATTTTCCACAAGAAATCCTACACATGTGACGGACCTGGCACCAAGACGCCAGACCCTGAAGTCTACGTCCTAAACCCTAAGCCCTAAACCCTAAATTGCCAGCCCTGACCTGCCCTAGACTGGTTTGCTGTTAAGGAACTTCAATTTATCTACGCTAATACAGAAACCCCATTTGTTACTATATACTGAGGAAACCCCCATGAATTACTTTGTAGCCAGAATATGGTAACTTAATTTAAGTTCCTTACCAGCAACCCAGTAACCCAGACCCATGATTAATAAACCTCCCTCCCTTTAACAGGAATTATACTAGGAACCCTAAACCCCTAAACCCTAAACCCTAATATTTAGGCCCTTAAAAGGACCAGCCCTGCGCTAAGATTGTGGCTGAGCTCCCTCTTGGCGAGGTCCCGTTCTCTTGAGTTCAGCACTCCTAAGTTCTCAGCTGACAGGCGCACGCGTTTAGGATTTAGGGTTTAGGGTTTAGGATTTAGGGTTTAGGTTTTAGGCTTGAGGCTTTAGGGTTTAGGTTTTAGGGTTTAGGTTTTAGGGTTTAGGGTTAGGGTTTTGGTTTTAGGGCTTAGGAACGAAGGTTCGCTAGGAATCTACTCTGTCGCTTAAGAACCCTGATAATGGCATACTTACCCAAAACCTGCACGACAATGTCTACTAATCCCCAAAAAAAACCCAGTACCCTATTATTCGGTATATGGACCCTAAACCCTGAACTCTTATTAGGTCCATGGACCCTTGGCATTCAAGTTATCCCGAGTAATGCTCCAGGGATGAAGTTGCAACATCAGAACTTGAACTTTCCTTAGGGTTTAGGGTTTTAGGGGATAGGGTTTAGGGTCCTAGGGTTTAGGGTTTAAGTAGGGTTTAAGGGTTTAAGGGCTTAGGGTTTAGGGCTTAGGGTTTAGACCTCCATTGTATTTTCTCTGTTGGGCCTGCGGTGTTTCCTGGTAGAGGCTTCGTAGCGGGCCATCACGAAGCCGCTGTCAAACATATGGTCTAGGTGTTGATAAGGTTCCTATCCAAAGAACAAAAGGTCTTGCCTAGGATTTAGGCCTTCCTAAACCCTAAACCCTTGGGGCTTCAGGCTTTCCTGGTAGATTCACTGGGCAATTCGAATGAGATTTCATGTCTCCACGCGTGGGTCCTTGTTCTGGGCATCCCGATTTTGGGATTGTGTCCCGGAGGTTCAAAAACCTACATCTCCTCGCGTAGCCCTGGGCATAGTAATGAATGGAGGAATGGGTTTCAAGGGACTTATAGGGGATTGTATGGGACTACTATAGGGATCCACTCTCTCGTTCCCTACTACTTATTCAAAATGTAGCACATGCCTATATCATCCCTGCTAGCTGTGGTATTCAATTCAATCGTATTCCCTCAAAATGCATGGACGGCTCTCGCAGTAGGCCAAAGGTTGAGATTGCACAATGAATGGGGCGTTGAAGTGTAAGACAAGTATAACCCTAACATTACCCCAGTATAACCCCAAAATAACCCGAATCTTTTTCCCCAATATTACCCCAATGGATAAGACACGTGAACAACTTGTCTTTTGCCATGGTCTGGCTTCAAAATTTTGTCCATACGTCCGCAGGGCGGGAAGTTGAGCCGTGAGCTCAAACCACTGAGCAGGAAGTCCTTTTATGGGAACTGCACGATACCCGTGCAGAAGCCATAGGAACAGCCAAAGCTGGGCTTATCTTTTGACAGGTACAGAGGGGAGGCATGTGAAATGGATGGAAGTTTGCATGACTTCCTGTCCTCTTGCGTACCCTGGTAGTACATGTCTGGGGATTTTGTTCGGCTACGCTGTAGTGAAGTACGATTATTGGCCACTGGGCCCTGGACCAGCGAGCAGCACAACATCTTAAACTCCAAAATCCAGGGTCTAAATGAGCTATAGTCTAAGCTTCTAGCATTCCCCTTCATGACCCCTATAGTAGTTCCCTATATAGCCCCCTATATAACCCCTTTAAGGAGTTTAGACTATAGCTCAAATGGCAGCAAGACAGTCTGCAAGGCATGGGAACGAATGAGCCGCCGGCCAATAAGCTGGAGTGCATCATCTCGGTTCAGCTCAAAACTCTCGTTACCTGATTCACTGAATGAGTCGGATCAGGGGGCTTTCTGAAGACCGCAGGAGGGGAAAGGCTAGGTTGCAGTTTCTGTCTGACCCAGGGCTCCCAGTTACCTAAATAATGGGTTCTGGGCTCTATATACCCTATGGTTACATAGCCCAGGAACCTACTATTTAGGTAACTGGGAGCCCTAGGGTAAATGGAGGTTTGAGGGTTTGTAGTCTACTGCCTCGCTCGTGGGCATAGTACTGAGACAGGCAGAGCATGAGGCTCACAGACGGCACTTCTGCCCTGAAACCCGAAAGCCCAAAACCTGCCCTAAGGCTCCTATGTAGTTATTTTTGGGGTTTGGTGGGTTTTTCTAGCACGGGATTCTAGTATACTACCCGACCATGAACTACACAGGAGGGTCTGGGTAAGCCCTGTTATAGATTATAAGCCCTAAACCCTTTGGTTCTGTATCATGTCGAAGGTTCCCGAACACTGATGAGCAATATAGTCTCATATCTACCCCTAGGGCTCCAGTTACCTAAATAATGGGAACTGGGTTCTATATACCCTATAGTTACATAGCCCAGTAACCCACTATTCAGGTAACTGGAGCCCTAGGGTACTGCAACTCTACAGCTACAGGAGCCTTACCAGTTTATACTGCAGTCACACTCCTAAAGGGCCGAAGTACCCTTGTTACCTGAAGTCCTAACATTTGGGTACCTGGACTTTGAGAGACCGTAAGAGCAGAGCTAAGTGGTCCATATTGGGATCCCCACGTTCATGGAAAGTACCGCGAGCCGCGAGTATGTGCTTACACTGTGGGCACTTCAGGACGAGGGTAACCCTTTTCACTCCACCATTGGCATCAACAAATACGATGGCGCCGTTTGGAGATAGGATGCACAGCCTTGCAAGACGACTATGCCCCAATCCCAGAAGGGCCGGGAAAATGAGAAAGCTATTGTTGAAGGGGCCGAAATCAGGTTATGGGTTTGTCCGGGAGGGTCCTTTTCAGAGAAAATTGTTTCAGCAGCCGGCCAAGCATGTGAGTTTAGGACGGGCAGGTACCCATGCCGCTCCCCAAAAAAGTACAATTCCCCAAAGGGTCCATGTAGCTATATGGGGTATACTTGGGCCTTAAAGTAGGTATATGGGAACCCCTTTGGGCCCTAAGTATATACCATATACCTACATGGACCCTTTGGGTTCCTCTGAGGCTTCCTGCAGCCGAGCCGCTGTCCCCGTCTTCGAAATCATTCATGGAGAATTTGTACCTTCCGGGGCTGAGCATCGAGCGTAGAAGGGTTTTATAGGGTTGAGGACGTGAAGAGAGACTACTTGAATGGTCAGGAACTCGGGAGCCCAACAAGACTTCGGTTCAATCATGATCCCAAATCCCTACCAACAGCCAAAAAAGGCCTTTGTTCTACATACTTTGGGCGTTCAGGCAAGGCTAGCTGAGCTTGAACCCAAATTCTGAGCAAGGTCCACTGCTTCCTCCAAAGCCGGACATCCAGTCTGAAATTTCGGAGGGCTTCTGTTTTGGGATGATGGTTCAGAGTAACGATTTGCAGCCGCGCAAGGGGGCTCTTAGTCTGCCAACTGCCCCCCCACCCCTTTTCGTGCCTAAACGCGAAGTCAACGCCGCAGCCCATATGAGCTGTAGTCTAAACTTCTTAAAGGGGGTTATATGGGGGATTATATAGGGGACTACTATAGGGGTTATTAAGGGGGATAATAGGAGTTTAGACAGTAGCCCATATTAAAATTCACAGCCTGTGCTAAAATCCACAGATCCTCATCCCTGATTCTCAAGCTCTAGAAGGATGCATTCAGACTTGCACCTACATCCCGGGCACTTAATCCCAAGTCCTATGGTAGGTTGTCAAAGCTACTGGCCCTAATCCCTAAAAGATATATCTTCCTGTATACCCCTATACGACCCTCTGAGTTAAAGGGACCATGTTTTCGAAAACCTCTCCTAAACCCTAGGCCCTAAACCCCAAACCTCAAATTCCAAACAAGCTCTTCGCAGCTTTGGAAGAGCACGAGCAGCCATTCTTGTTGGAGGACTGCTGGGACAGGAGGTTCGAGATCTGAAGTACCTCCAGGACCCCGACAAACCTTAACCCTGAGGATCTAGGGTGTATAGGGTTTGGGGTTCGGGGTTTAGAGCTTTAGGGTTAGGGCTAAGGGCTGAGCCCTAGGGCCGCTCAGGATCTGTAATACCTTCTAGGGCCTAGGGTTGATAGCGTTTAGGCTTTCGGGTTGAGGCTTGAGGGATCAGGCTTGAAGGATCTAGAGGCTTAAAGGTTCTGGGAATGCGTAAGGGCAAGATAGGATTCAATGGCTTCAGGTTTCAGAGAAGCATTCTGTACAGGCAGCTGACTGCAGACAAATACTTTAAAGCCCTAGGCCAAAAAGCTTTTAAGCCCTAGGCTCCTAAAAGCCTGGACCCTACACTTCAAACCCTAAATCCCTGAAACCCTAAGTCCCACAACCCTAAACTCTAACCTAACTTCAAACCCTAAATCCTAAAACCCCAAACCGAATCGTCAGTGACCCTAAAGTCTAAATGAAGGTTTCTCAAAATTAAACTTACATAGGTCCCCATAATAAAGATTGCAACATTTTGCGGTAAACCACAAATCCTAGAGCCTAAACCCTAAATCCTAAACCCTAAAAACCTCCCTAAATCCTAAACCCTAAATCCTAACCATCCAAGACCCCTGTTTAGGGAAACTACCAAACGCACAGATTTTGAGCCTCGGATGCCAGGCCAGAGTGGCTGACCTACAAGCAGGGGTTTCGGGCTTAGGGTGTAGGAGTTAGGGTTTAGGGTTTAGCATTTAGGGTTTAGGGTTTAGGATTTAGGGCTTAGGATTTAGGATTTGGGGTTTAGGATTTAGGACTTTGGGTTGGGGATTTAGGATTAGGATTTAGGGTTTCGGATTTGGGTTTTAAGGTTAGGATTTAGAGTTTTGGTTTTTTAAGTTTCAGGATTTAGCGGAAATTGTGGTATTATAGTTCAAGGTTTAATGGGGATGTAAGTTTAGAGTTTAAAGTTTAGGGGTTTAGGGGTAAGTTTAGGTCTTTAGAGATCGAGGGTTTGAAGTTCAAAGCTTTTGGTTTGGGGTTTCAGGGGTTGAGGGTTTGTAGTTTCAAGTTTATCAAGTTTAAGGCTTACTGCAGGGCTTTAGGGGCTTAGGTTTTGCAGTTTCGGGTTCAGGCATGCCAGGATGCGTTTTAAATATTCCGGGCCTAATTGCCTACTATTGCGGGCATCCTTCTAAAGTGGTTGTAGGGCTCAGGGTTTAGGCTTTAGGGTGGTTGTAGGGTCTTGGGAGCAGTGACCAACATATTTTGAAATAGAGAACCACAAAAAGAGATCCCTGCAATCTCTAAGCCCAATGAATACTACGCCCTCAATTTTCAGACATGTTTTCAGGCACAGTCTCATCTAAACCCCTAGTATCCCCCATATAATAATCCCCTATATAATCCCTTCTCTAACCCCCTTTTAGGGAGTTTAGATTTTGGTTCTTATGATCCCAAACCCCTCCACTTGCGCCTATGGCCTCCAGGACCAGCTGAAGACATTAACTTGGGGCAGCTGGTTGTTCACAAAAACGCTCCGGGTTTCGGGTTTATGCATTGTAGTGTTCATGGCGGCTTTGGCTTACGGCTTCAGGTGCATAGGGTTTAGCTGAAGCTGCCAATGCAACATCTGACATCATGTGTGAATATTTTACATGCGAACAAGTAGACCTGAAAGACTTGCAAACCTTAAGCCCTAAACCACGTTCTCGATACCCTGCGTGTGGTCAAGCCCTTGGGGTACTGGCTACAATACTGGGTTGCTGTTAAGGAAAACAGTTGAAGTTACTATATTAGGGAAAACCCTATTTTTTCTTCATATACCCATTGTGGTAACCCTAAACCCTTAACCCTATAGACCCGTTATGGTAACTTAATTTAAATTCCCTAACAGCAACCCAGGATGGAGTGTGCCAGGTGAAAGGAACCCTAGTGTCAAAGCATCCTGAACCTCCTGTATAGGTACTTTGTCAATTCAGGATTCAGGTACCCACTAAGCCTGGGGTTTAGGGTTTAGAGTTTAGGCTGAGCCCCTAGACCGCTAAACCCTTGGGGGATTGCTGTATGAAGACTTGCGTAAGTTGGGCCTTGTCTTAGTGTGGAAGCCTTGCGAAGCTGACTCGAACCTCTCCTCACACACACGCGCGCACCTTGCTGAAGAAGCTATACTTGGAGGTTCATGGGACTTAGTAACTGTTTATAACTGGACTTATAACCCTACTTATAATTGGGGTAACCCCTATAAGGCCATTTAGGGGGGTTATAAGTAGGGTTATGTATAAGTAGTTACTAAGTCCCATGAACCTTCAAGTAGCCTCTTTGAAGCATTGCGGTAGCCTATGTGAACTACAGTCTAAACGCCTGGTGTCCAGCTGAATAACCTCCATAACACTGCCCTATATAATCCCGTAGATTAAGCGCTTTTAGCAGTTTAGACTATAGCTCAGATGAGCCATTATCCCCCTTAATAACCCCTATAATAGTCCCCTATATAATCCCCTATATAACCCCCTTTAAGGAGTTTAGACTGTGGCTCAGATGACCATCTATGACCAATGACCCCTTTAAAGGGAGCCCTAATGCTAGACGAAGACATTTACTCCAAGGCGACTGAGGCTAAAATCTGTTACAAGCGGGTATGTAAAGTAGTGTCTTGTACACCACCCAAAACATGGTAGAGAACTCCATACAAGTAGAATCTAAGAAAGCTGCAGGACCGCAGTTGCGGCACCAGTGACCCAGTTCCACAATCCCTAAAGCGACCCCCCCCCACCAAACTCTAAGCCCTGCAAGCCCAACCACAAAGATGTTGCCTCCGCCGCATCTCCGACAGAAGCCATGGCTGTCACTGCTTCCGAAGTCCCACAGAGCCGCAAACGGAAAATTCCTGGATTTCGCCTTCTACCAAGCGCAGAGCCTAAGCCTGGGACATGGCACAAAGGCTGAAAAATCCACCCAAAAATTGACCCTAAAGCCCTATAGGCAACTTGAGAATTGCTGAGATGTGGCAGAGCCTGGACCGATGGGCAAGCTACAGGACTGAGCCGTGGACGCTGCCCGAGCGAAGGATCAGGGGCCCCTCTTATACATAGACTTACTAGGGTCTAGTAGGAAATGAGGGAATATAGAAGTCGTGTATAGAATATTGCCTTATTCCCTGCCAACCCTCAGTAAGTAGAGGGCCAAGGTATCCAAATGATTGGGATTTAGGTCCCAAACTCTTTGATCTGAATGGTTTTTTGGTACTTCGGTCTACATGCAGTTTATGAAAAAGTGATGATGCTAGATGATGCTAGGTTTAGGGGTATATGGAACTATGGTCTACAGAAGGATGACAAGAGAATAACCTTGCAAATTATGCAAGCGTCTATTTTACAGGGCTAAGGCTTTTGGTTGTGTGGGTCCGCGTGTTGAATCGTGGGATGGGTACGCAATATTCTGGAAAACTTTGGCTAAACCCTAAACCTTAAACCGCCATGCACCAGCGCAAAAGAGATAAACATCAGTACCTAGACCCCAAAGTATATAGAAACGACTAGTTACCCTACCTACTTTGCAGGGTCCAGGTATTCCCCTACGGACCCCAATATACAAATCATACCTACATTGGGCCCTAAGGTCTGTCAGTGTTACCTACATTGGGCTATTTGGATCCCTGAATCCTAAACCCAATAAGCCCTACATAGTAGTTGCCATTTTCTTTTCCATTCCTACGTACTCCTTGCCTTTGGGCTATTTGGGTCCCTCGTGCTCCTCGAATGTTTAAAAGGCTTAACTAAGGGGGACATAGGGGTTATATAAGGTTTAGGGCCCTAAACCCTAAACCCTGAAAACACTAAACCCTAAACCCTAAAAACACTAAACCCTAGACCCTAAAAACCCTAAACACCAACAAACCTAAACCCTAAACCCTAGGGTTTAGGGTCTTGAGCAGGGGCTGTACTTCGAGGAGCCCATGTCTGCCATGGAAGGTCCGAGACGATGGGAGGCAAACCTTTGAGGTAAGCCTGCATATGGTAGTTGGTTTAGGGTTTAGGGATTTAGTGTTAGGGTTTAGGGTTTAGGGTTGTAGGGGTGCCCCAACATAGACACCAAATACTATAGTCTTTATTATTGGGACCCCCAAAAAAAGTACACACAATTTTGGGAGATCACCATATAAGAGCCACGGTCTAAAGTCCTAGTATCCCTCTTAATAACCCCTATAAAGCTTCCCTGCAGATTCCCCTATAGAAGCCCCTGTAAGGAGTTCAGACTATAGCAGACATGAGACGCGCAATCTTCGGAAACTACTCGCTGTAGCAACCCAAACTTTTTCTGGAACAGATCCGGGGACGATTTCATGCTAGCGGATGCAGCAGAGTGTTCTTTCAGGGGAGGGGATGAATGTGTGAAATAATTTGGCGCGCAATTCATAACAGAGGAAGTGCTTTAGTGTTGCCCATGCTCTGGCTGCATAACCAAACCATAGGGACGACTATGCATGGGCGTAAGGTTTGGGCTACTAAGACGGATCTAGTTTGCAACCAACTCCTCCCCACCGACCGCCTTAGGTCATCTGGTTAGTTACTGCAACCTTTTTGAATCGTATTTTTGTTGTATATCCCGAGTTGGGGGTTAGTATAACAGAAAGGGTAAATCCCTACCCCAAAAATCCTAAACCCTACACCCAGCATCCATTAGCCCCCCTCTCTGCTAGGTAGGTAGGGTTTACGGTTTAGAGTTTAGGGTGTAGGGTTTAGGGTCTAGGTAGGTATAACGAAGCTCTAGTGACTTCTCCTGCTGTAGTAGTAGCAGGCAGCAGCAGCAGTAGTAATAAGAGACCGCAGGATATTATCTGGTTTTAACTTGGGGTCTTCCTGCATTGCCCAAAGCTCCACCTCCAAAAGGCCCCATCTGTGAAAGCAGCGTCCAGGCCGCATGCAAGAAGCCGCCCAAAGCAAAGACCAAACCCTCCTCAATGAGCCCTTATAGCCTTACCCGGGTTCTTGTTGAAATATGTTTAGAATGATCATTTTCAATCTATATAAGGCCCAGGCATACACAAACATGTAAAATCTTGTTCAACAAGAGCCCAGCTACCCCCCAAACACTAAACCACCAGTAAAGTATAACAAACAACCCTAAACACCTTGAGCGCGTCTAAGTTCACCAAACACCTGGGATACTGCTGATACTAAAAATCCTGCATGACCTTAGTACACTATAGTACCAGAATTCGCAAGGTATTGGGTACTTAGGGTCATGTAGGATTTTTGGTATCCATCGTATCATAGCAGCTGGCATCAGAATCTTTCCCTGGCCTCTTCCGAGTCCTTCGCCTGAGCTACTGCGTGCACCAGTTAATTTGAACATGTACTTGTTCCCCTAAGCCCGAAACCCAAACCCTAAAACTTATGTATCCATGCGTAGGGGTCCAACTCATCCAAAGTAGGCACCATGAATAGATGCCAGGGCCCATAGCAAGCCCCGCTTTTCGCTTGGGTTTTGAGACTAGGGGGGGCAGGGGAACAGCAGCCCCAGACCAAGGGGACCAAGGGGACCGCAGAGGTGTAAAAGAGGGCACGTTTGTGCGGCAGGGCTAACGGGTTCTTGTGAGGCATGGTCCTATTGATGTTAATTAACGGTTCAGGGTTTAAAGGCTTTATAGGAATTTTCGCTCATGGACGACACAAGGTCGTATTTTTGCGCTGCTGACCCACATCTTGTCTACCTAGACCTCTATACCCTACACCTTCTGCTACGAACATCCACGTCTTGTAAATGCAAGCTGTATGATGGATACCCCACAATGCAGGACTTTGCTTTCTGGTATATCAAGCCTTACCATACTAAAACACCAGGAACTCCTGACATTTTGGGATAAACCACGTCACATCTTCCATTAACCCTAAACTCTACACCCAATACCTTTCTCCCAAAGCCCCAAATCCTAGACCCCAGACCCTAAACCCTTAATCCTCAACCCTAAACCCTAAACCCCAAACCCTAAGCCCTAATCCCTAAGCCCTAAACCCCCATAGATGCAGGGTTTTAAGGTTCAAGAGTACTTCTGAGGAGCAGCGCTTTGGCCGTGAGCTCGATGAGCTGCTCGAGGCAGATCTGGAAGGGGGAATGGGGGTTTAGGGGAGCATTTAGGGATTTAAGGCTTGGGGATTTAGGGTTTTAGGGTTCTGGGGGTTTAGGGTTTGGGGGAAGGGGGAATGGGGGTTTCTGTAGTCTCCTTAGACCTATAATAAAGAAATACTCTGAATAATTCCTCAGGGCAATACTATAATGAGAATCAGAAACAATTCCCAAGGAGACTACAGGTTGAGGGTTGGGGTTTAAGGTTTAGGGCTTGAGGGTTTATGGCTTTCGGGTTTGGGGCTAAAGGGTTGAGACCGTTCTGTCGGGGTTTCGGGTGTACGAAGCGGGCGGGAAGGGAAGGGAGGGAGGGAGGAAGGAGGGAAGGTGAGCAAGGGTTCTGGCTTGGGTACTGCCCCCACCCAGTAACAGTCCATATTAGGGGTCCTATTAAGGGCTATATAAAACCATAGTAGAATTGTTATCCAACTGTTACTGAGGGGGGGCAGTACCCAAGTTCTGGCGATAATGGTAGTGGCTCTACACTATGTCTTACTATGACGTACTAATATTTTCGGACTACTGTAGGGATCCATTCCCTATTAGGCATTAAGCACCGGGTAGCTTGGAGTCTCGGGCTCAGAGCAAATAAGCTGAAAGTCTGGCGTCTAGGATTTGCCATTCGCTATGTGTAAGCTTAGGGTTTATGACCTGGCTGGGGTAGATTTGGAGTCTAGGATCTGGAGCCTGTTTCGTTTGCAAGTTTAGGGCTTATCTTGTTGGGCTTTGGGTTTGGCTTGCGGGGTGACGATGTAAGAGTTTACATATCTGAGGTTGAGAACACGGGACGAGGACTACTGTATGCCTTAGGCCCCGACTTAGTATTTTCTCCACGTCTACACCATTGAACGGCATAGGGTTCTAGCAGGAAACATGCATCTTGGTAATGATAATGAAGCGTGGCATGAAATCCTGTGCTAACCTGAAGTCAGCCACTTGTAGCCTTGTCTCTAGCATTGGCATTGGCAGTAGTTGATAAGGACCTGAGGTTTCAATTTAGGCGTCACTGCCACAATGTCGAGTGATTAGAGTTTACGTTCCGTTGACCACGTTCCCAACCATGAGGAGTGTGTATGTCGTCCACTATGAAGCAGCTACAAGTCCCCATCGAACCACCAGGCCGCACTATATGTCTGAAGGAAGGTTCAGCGTTGAGCAGGCACCGATCCACACACTGGATGCAGCAAATTGGTAATTGTCCTCCTCCTTGACTATGCCACAAACAGGTCAAGACCTGACCATACCCTTGTTTTTCAAGGTACCTACTTTATCATGGGTTTCTCCATTACTTGCATTCAGTTTCAGAAGCCCAGTTTATCCCTAGATAACCCCAGGGGGTGCAGTCGGGGAATCCACCATTCAATGAAGAAGGCATGGGCGGCTGTTTTGTCCAACATGCAACGCTCGGCCATGTCACGCCAAGAGTTCTAGGAATGGACGTGGGCTCTCTTGCAGCACAGTGACGCCCTTAAATCCCCATTTAGGTGTTGGGGCTTGCATGCTAAAAGCCTAAACCACATAAAATCCTTGTTCTACAAGTGATGATGCTGAACTTGTACTTAGAACGAGTAGGTCGTGCTTCAAGATCCAGCCCCGTCCAAGTGCAAGCGTGTTCGGCGCCCCCAGTTCAACATGAGACCCGAGCAGGGCCATATAGATAGATAGATAGATAGATAGATAGTTAGCTAGATAGATAGACTTCTTTTCAAAGGTTTCCATGTTACTTGACGGGAGGGCCCAGCTGCTTGTTTAGATGTGAAGAAGTGAAACGGTTGCCCAGTGGCGTGCAGGTCGTCTAGAAAGCAACTTCCATTATTGATGGCACGGTGAATTCCCAACACCAGCGTATGCCATAACAACGTTCCAGAAGGCAACGCAACTGTGTGCCTACCAAATGCAACCCTAAACTCTCACACGTCACACCCAAACCAACATGCTCTCAAACTCACTTGCAACCCTGATGAAATTCCAACTGCAAACCCCTAAACGCAGAGGAGATACCGAAATACAACTGGCATCTCTTTGGACCACTAGAGAACCCTGGAGAATCTTCATGAGCCTGAAACCTGAAGCAAGGCTTGAGTTTCCTGAATGCGCATCTTGCACAAGTTATGGGGCTGGCGAGGATCTGCTCCCCGAAGGTAACACGCCCTTTAGGCTTAGGCTAACAGACTCATGGCTGCGATTCTCTAAACTCTATAGAACCCTAAACTCTATATACCCCTCATAGTCCCCATTGAGGGTACCCTAAATCGCAAAATCACACTACGGAGCCGTAAGGACATGGTTCCTAACCGAACTGGGGGTACGTTTTTGGGGTCCCTATGATAAGGACTAATTTGGGTTCTATATTGGGGTCTTATTTAGGGAAGCTACCTTTTGGTGTTGTACCTTTGGGTTCTATTTCACACTTCAGGTTTTGCTATATACAAATTTAATCCCCAGGCGGTTGCTGTGTTTGCAGGACCGCCAAGAGGAACGCATACATGTACATATTGCATCTGGTTTGGAGAGCTGTCATATGAACACCCACTTAGTTTGGTGTGTGTGGTCAACTTGGAGCAACTTTCCTGCCTATGCCACGGGCAGGGCCACTTTGAGCCCACTATGTAGAATGTGGGCTGCCGGTAAGGAACTCAAATTGACTTAGAATCATACCTTAAACCCTAAACCCTGAACACCCTAAATCCTAAACCCTAAACCCAAACCCTACACCCTGAACCAAAATAAACGACTACCAAGCATGGCTGGTTAATGGCAGCTTACGTAAAGTTCCTTGTCGGCAGCCCTGAGTACCCCAAACCCTTAACCCTTAACCGCAATTACCCAGGCTTGACGGCTCAAGATCTAAAATCCACAGGGCCCACATATATCACCATGAGCGAATTGGGCCCATAATTCCTTCTATAGTATGGTATTTTGAGCCCTACCTAAACCCCCAAAGTATGTAAATAATAGCCCTGCGCCCATAATAATAGCCATAAGGGCCATTATTTTACACACTTTTGGGGTTCAGGTAGTTCAAGAATTCCCTAATAGTTCTATATGTGGGCCCTCTAAGAGATGCAAGGCTTAAGGACGAGGATTACGTGTCAGGTTTCTGAAGCGTAGAAATACTGTTTCAGGGTTTCTAAGTTTTAGGGCTTGTACGGCTACGTACAACAAGATCCACCTAGATGGCATCAGTAATCTTCATTAGCTCATATTACTACGTGGCACTTGGGACCCCTACTAAGGGGTAATCCTTGGGTACCTATAATGAGAACATAAGGGAACCCCAAAGGGTTAAGGGCCTAAGGTCCAAGCTAAGTCCCAAGGAGATTAGTGGTGAAAGCAGCAATAGGAATACTAAAAGTGATAGATAGGTAACAGTTATAATATACCCGGTTGGGGTCGATACAAGAAGCCCGGATCACGCCTGGTATCCAACCTCCCTGAACATTGCAGAATGTCAATTACCCTTGGCAGTGCACGATATATTCCAAGAAACTAGGCTCAGGCGCATCTAAGACAGGCTAATTATGTAAACGCGTTTCGAACCATTTGGGGACCATGCTCTACACAAACCTTTTGCAGGTCGTTATGACTTGCCCTGGGCCTATAGTCCCCTTAACTAGATAGAATATAAGGTATATGGGGATCTTATTATAGTATACCCAAAGCCATATTCTATCTACTTAAGGGGCACTGCATCCCTAACCCGCAAACACTAAACCCTGAACCCTACCTATCTAGTTAAGGGGGACTAGTCACTAGTCATAGGTTTTCATGACAGTGGCCCCAAGCTCCTACTTTTGAAGTCCTTCTGCCACTTGAGGCTTCTGCTAAACCGTGGTTTCCAAAAACAGGGGGGTCTCTTTTCAAGGGCTCTAATGCCCAAACCCTAAACCCCATCACGAGGATTGCAGACTGTGGGGGGTACCTCAGGAAGAGCCCTATGTTGGGGAATCGCCAGATGAGAGATGAACAGCCCGCAAGAACAGTGTCTGGAATCGAACGGTAGGCAGGCCCCGGTATTGGAATCTGCACTTGAATTTCCCATGATACCAGTTCATTTGGGGGGTGGTAAAGCAGGCACAACAACACAACAATCAAGCGATACCCCTAGAATTTGGAATCAAAAGTGCCCCAACCCGAAGCCCTCTAGCCCTCAAGCCCGCAAACACTTTACGCTAGTTATATGACTAAATCCGAATTTCAGACCCTTTACAACCCTGAACCCTCAGCTCTATTTCACAGCATCTTCTTGCCATAAAGCAAGAACAAGAGCGGCTTCAAAAAGCCAAAGGCCTTCCGGCACAAAGTTGTTGGGGGGTAAGCCATTAATAAGGAAGAATTAGACCATGAAGCGCGCACGATGGACCCTAGGGCTCCCTGCTACCTAAATAATGGGAACTGGGTTCTATATACCCTATAATTACACAGCCCAGTAACCTACTATTGTTTAGGAAGCTGTGAGCGCTAGGGGGAGTCATAGTGGTGGACTTGCACTGTTGCCCCAGTTAGAAGAAGGTTTAATTGGCTTCAACGGTAAAACGTGAATTTCCTTTTTTAAGAGGCCAATCGTGACGTAGTCTAATCTCGCCGGGGCCCTCGCTACCATAATATGGAATCCCGATAAGCGTGGAGGTTCTGAATTGTGCGAAGCTTTGGCGAAACTATCCAATACCCTTTAGTTTGTCTGGGGTGGGGGAGGTGGGGGGTGTTGCTGCTTTGTGTGAAGTTGCGCCGCCCAAAATAACTCTTTGCCCGACATGTTCTTACGGTGGCGGGCCTTGGGTTTTCAATTAGCAACCCTTTTTACCTGAGCTACCGAACCTTGATACCTCAATCCTAATGCTTTTACAAGTGCAACACAGCTAGGATCCAAATTTGGGTTGGGGGTTACTGTTCCCAGGGTCCCCCTGCATCCTAAATAGGAACACATTGTTGCTCAGAAATGACAGGAGCTCAATGGAGAATTCCGTGGGACTTTGCAAGCAGAAGTCGTTAATAAGCCGGCAATTTGCATTCAGGGTGTGGGAGGGGATCTGGACGAAATCCAACAACATTAATGACAGCATGTCTTGTAAGTTGATACTGATAAAACTCATGAAGCCAAGTGTTAGTGAGGATACCATGAACAGCAACATGAAGCTTCAACGTGAGCAGCCCATGTTCTAATGCTTCCAACCATCAAAACATCTAAGAAATTGCTTATTCTCACCGCAAACCATGCGCCCGTATTCCGACGCACTCTCTTTTTGCGTCGGGGCATGGGTCTGGCAAACTACTGAGGATCCCACATTAGGATTTAGTGTAGCTACCTTGCATATGGGCTCATCAATCTTTTCCGAAGTAGAGTGTCGCCCCCATACCAAGCTCTCCACACTTACAGATGTGTAAAAGGACACTTGAATATAGGCTTGAATCATGAAATTACGTAAACAGCATTCCTTGTGCAGCAGATTTCCTCATGGACCTTGTTCGAACTGTATGACAGCAAGCAGGGTTTCATTGAAGTTCGGTCTTGCAGCTGACCTTCAGGTCTCCAGCCAGTTTGAGGTTTATGTTTTGGACTGTGCAGTGCGATTGCCTAGCGTATTGTTACAAAGACATGGCTGCGTTTCAGTCCCATTTGCTACCTCAGCCCGAGACTCCAGACTTTCCGATGCATCCGCCAAAGCAGTAAAACCCAACGTGGTCCGCCCCTCGCATGGCTACTGCAAAAGGACAGTCTCAGAGGGTCTATATATATATATATAACCATTAGGGAATTGGGCCCATAATTCCTTCTATAGTATGGCATTTTGGGCCCCACCCTAATGGTTGTATATATGGACCCTCTGGGAGTCTCCGTATCTGGCCCCACACAACCGGAATCTTTGTACATCATGGCCTCGCCCAACAAAGGGTCTGTTCCACATACTCCCAAATGGCTCGTACGGGTAGCAGCTTGGCTTTTGAACTTTAAACCGTCAACCTTAGACCCTCCCTCTACCCTCCGTATACCCTAAAACCCACTATTCAAGACAATCTAGCCCTCCTGAGGTGTACAAGGAGGGTCCTGGAGCCCCACTAGCTACGAACGCCTCCTGGTCGCAAAGTCGGGGAGCATGCCAAGCACTCTCCTAGCCTGCCCAGAGACTTACTGGGGTTCAGTCAGGAATAAAGGAAAATGTTTTACAGGGATCCTATGCGGAATATGTTCCCACATTCCCTACGAACCCCCAGTAGAGATTGCAAATAGATTAGGGGCTTTAGAATCTGAAGGTCCGGGCTATGGGCCCCTGGTGTGAAAGCCTGTACCTAGTACATGCGGTTTGGGATGTATACACTTAACCTGCAGGGTCCCTAGAATCACTCTGAAAAGGATAAGGACTTATAGTTGGGGCCCAGACTGCAGACCTTACAGGCTTAGGATTTCAAGGCCGGGGAGGTAAAACACTGTTTGGGGTTTCCCTAACTCTTTTGATGGCTGAAGGTTTAGAGGTTGGGGCTAAAGACTAAGCCTCGGAGAGCACGCGCAAGTCACGTGAAGGTGAAGTGTCACGAAAACAAGATGATCCATGCGATCTCACAGGTTGCAACATGGATCAGACTGGCGGGAAGAATATCTTAGTGCCCAATACTTAAGAACCGCTACAGGGCTGTGGAGTACTCACATCATAAGACTGTTAGTAATGCTACTTCTGAGTGATCACGGATCATATCAACGTTCTCGACATGGAGCTGCCTTCTTGAAGGGTGCTTACTAGATTAGAAAATTACACGGAAGGTGAAACTGCTTTTATGATGCAAAGATCTTGCTGTCTGAGAAATATTTATCTTGATGAGTGGCCAGCAGCTGCTAAGCCAGTAGGTCTTGAAAACTATTATATGATGCCCACAATGCTATGTGGGGTCATCAAAAAATTGGGTCAGTGGGGTCAGAATTCCCTTTAGCAAGGATTATAGCACTGGGGTGCGTATATAACTGGTACCCGCTCTTTTGGAATATCCCTGTGCATTTATCCTTAAAACCTAGACTGAATCCTGTCCTTGTCACAGCCTACGCCATCGACTTGCTCAACACATGCTGCTTTTGCATATTTGGAAGCTACAGCGGGTTTCAACAGGGCCTTAATTATTCAGGACTCTGCTTTGGGGCCTCCATAATAACGATTATGGTGTAGTAGTAATATATAGAGAGAGGGAGAGTATAGTCCGACATATGTTTAGGCCGCCCTTGTGGAAACTACCATATAAGCCCGTTTTCCGTTTCATTTCCCACTTTCTGTCCAATCTGAAGAGTCCCTTAACCCCAAACCTAAACCCTATATGTATCCTATCCCCCCATACCCAAATGAGACGCGGCCTGAGGGACGTGTCGGTGCTGGCGAAGGAAACGGCTGACCTACAGGGCTCTGGGGTCCTTTTGAAGAGGCTTTGTGGGGGTTTCGGGGTTTGGGGCTGATATAGGGTTTGGGGTATGGGGGTATGTATGTAGAGGAATAGAAAAACATATGGACTGCAATAATATTTGGGCTTAGGGGGATTTTAAAGGGTCTATAGTCTATAGTTAAAGTTTGAGGGTTCAGGGTTGAGGGTTTGGGGGGCTTCGGTTTACGGCTCTAGGGCTTCGTACCCTAAACCCTAAACCCCAAACCCAAAACGGGCTTGATTTGATCAAGAGGAGATGCCTATGAACATGACTTATTGGTTCTTACTAGGGAATCTAGGGTTTAGGGTTTAAGGCTCAGGGTTGGGAATATAGTCCCTATGTAACCCTGATGTAATATGTTCCCTTATTCTCTAGTAAGAACCAGTCAGATGAGATCGTCACCACAGTGCCTCAACCTCAAAACTCTCAACGCCCCAGATCTCCTCTCATCTCTGAATTTAGACTGCAAGTTGTGGGACGTGACGCGAATGTGAGAACCCAAACCCAAATTTCTCACTGCTAATCCTGCTCTGTAGAAGCCCAGCACTGCAAAACCGCCAAAACAAAAACTCTAAGCCAACGCCCAAAGCCCGAACAACTCTGTGGATGGTGCGTAGTGTCCGTACTCTCCCTTCTCAAAGCCCGTAAAGCCCAAGACCCCTCAAACCCGGAACCCCAAACTGATACTAACCCGACACCTGCATGCGGCCATCCCGGAGAGCCGCTTCGATGAGTGAGGGTTTAGGGTTTAGGGTTTAGGATGAAGTACCAAGACCCTCCTAGCACCCGCCATGTAGGGGATTTATGGGGATATATAGGGATGTGCAAGGTTTTCATAGGGATGCATAGTGTCTATGAATATATAGTGGCGCCATAAGGATATGGCCAACAATTCAGAATCAAATGGAAAAGAACATGGAACATGAAATGACAACTGGTATGATATGTGGCGATTTAGGTATCAAGACCCTTTTCGCATCTTCAATTGGGGATATGTGGCCCTTGATAGCGGGTACTTTGGACCGAATAGAGGGTAGCAGGAAGGTTTAGGTAACGCACTAGTTCTTAGTAGGGAATAACAAGTTTTTTTTTGTAGGGATTATGCTCACAGAATCCCTACTGAGAACCAGTAAGGTAAGGACTCTGCAACATCTCCCTGAGGCCTGCCCAACCCTAAACCCTAAACCCTAAACCAGGCCCCATACAATTGGCCTGCTAAACCGGAGCCTATACTCCGCAAACCCCTCAACTTTCACACCCAAACCTCTAAACCCCAAACAGAAACCCCGCAACCCCCGCAGAGCCCGTTGCCCTATAACCCCAAACCAAACCTCTAAACCCTAAATCCATAAACCCCAAACCCCAGATTCCTAAATCTCTAAACCCTAAACCCTTAAATCCCCAAAGCCATACATCCAAAACCCCGCCTCTGAAGTGCAGTCCACGGCGGACTGCTTCGACTGCGAGGCCAAGTCGAAAATGTCAGGCGTCTGGGACTTGCCTCAAACAAACTGGGTTGCTGTTAAGGAACTTAAATTAAGTTACTATATTGGGGAAACCCTATTATTTACTATATATACCCATGATGGTAAGTTAATTTAAGTCCCTTAACAGCAACCCAGCAAAGTGAGGGTTTGGGGCTTAGGGTTTTAAGGTTCAAGGATTTTTTCCTTTATAAAACTATCTTTGCTCAAACAAAGAGAAGGTTTTTAGGGCTTAGGGGTTAGGGTTTTGGGTTTAGGGCGGGCCCTCCCCCCAGAGGGGGTGTACCCCTAGTACATAGCGGAAAGAAAACAAAAATGGAAACGACGGTACGGTCGAGAAGGGAGGACGGGGTCATTGCTGGGAGAGTGAAGCATTTCAAGCTCCACATAATGCTTAGTGTATATAACCTGCAACAACAAAAACAATGAGGTCTGAAATTTACCCTCCGAAGTTTTGGACAGGCTTCAAGTGACTGAATAATTTGGCTTAAAGCTCCCCAACGCTATCAGTTGAATGGTTTGGTGCGCCTAAGCTGATGTGTAGGCACCTGGACCGTTTTGGGAAATCATAAGGGATTGGGATCAGTGGGTTGGAGGCTTAGGGATGCTGAGGAAAGAAGAATGAAGGCTTAAGGGTTTGGCCTTATGGGCTTGAGGATTATGGTGGTTTGGGGTTAAGAGGGTGGGCGGTTCGACGTTAAGACTTTGGAGCCTGACAAAGAGTGTGCTTGGTTTGCAAAGGGATGTATCTTACAACAGGCAAGATCAGTTCCATAAGCATGTCGTTCTGCACAAAGTTCAATCATCCACAGAAATTCGCACTGAGTTCTAGACATGCTAAAGCCAAAACCTAAAAACCCAGCACGCTTCTGCAGAGCGGGGTTGGACTGATGTTGCGGCTGTTCGTGGGACCCCTGAGCCTCCAGCAAATAGAACGGAACCTGTGAATGCATAATGCAGTCTTAGGTTCATATCAGATCATACCCTGGTCATACCATTCATCTAATGAGGACTCTGGCCCCTGATCACGATGGCTCAATCCCGAAATCCGAAGTCCATAAGTTTAGGGGGTTTAGGGTTTAGAGTTTAGGGTTCATAGTGCTAGCAATCCTTCCCGTTATCGTAAACAGCCTCAAAAACGGAATAGCCGTGATAGCAGCCCAAACCCTAGAACACATAATATAGCCCCCCTTAAGTAGATATATGGGTTGTTCTCAAATTATGGCCCCCTCTGGGTTATAGATTATATTACAGCACCTACTTTTGGGAACTACCCATATGGCTTTGTGTATATTATAATAGGATCTCCATATACGTCATATTCTATCTACTTAAAGGGGACTATAACCCTAAACCCTAAACCCATCGTTGCCTAACATTAGGTGGGAGGGATGCAAACAGGGTGTACGTAGAGTTAAGGGCTTAAGGGCCTTGAACCCAAAACCAAAACCATGTGATGTGGTGTGGGGCGATGTGAGGGACGCTTTTGGTGGTTGAGCCACGTAGGACTATACACTTTGTTACGAACAACCTGCTGCTAGCTTGTTGACAGTATGCAATCCTATATTGGGGGCTATAGTAATTCGTTCTCTTTGTATTTCACATTGCAGGTGGGAATCTTTTTCTTTTCGAGCACAAGAGGCTATAACAATTTCAGGAGCGCCCTGAACCCCAAAACCTCAACACTAAACCCTAACCCTGAAACCTTAAAACCAGAAAGCCTAGCCCCGACGCAAACCCTATAACCCTTACTAATCCCTATAAGGCACATGCCCTGGTTTAGGGTTTAGGGTTTAGGAAACCCGGAAACTAATCTGAGCCCCCAAGCCCTGGACCTTCATTGACAATCTAAGTAAAACCACTTGAAACCTAATAGACCCTAAATCCTCAACCCTAAAGTTCAATCCCTGCACCCTAAAGCCCCAGTCCCTAAACCCTAAACCCTAAACCCCTAAAGCCTAAACCCTAAACCCATAAACCCTAAACCCCTAAACCCTGATTGAAACTCAATGATTGCGTCATTGAAAGGCACAACCTGCCTTGTTGGCAGCCGTGAGCCTGGCATTTTAGCAGTCAAGAAGGATATGGGTTTAGGGGTTTAGGGTTTAGGGTTTAGGGTTTAGGGTTTAGGGTGTAGGGCTTAGGGACTAGGGATTAGGAATTAGGGATTAGGGTTTAGGGATTAGGGTCTAGGGTTTAAGGCTAGGGCTTTACTGGTTGTTAAGCGGAATTTTAAAATACTTAGGGACGATAATCTAGGGATTGTATTCCCCGGTTCCCTACTAACACAATCAACAAGTTTTGGGCTTTAGGTTTGAGGTTCCGGCTGCAGATGGTTGAGGTTGCTGGCTTTTGGTTTGAGACTTTGAGGGTCGAGGTTAGGGTTGCTGGGGAAGAAGTAACTGTAGGGTTTATTTCGAGAATGACCCATGTGACTGGACGTCTCATGGGGTACGGGCCACATCCAAAGTCATCTGGCATGGGCGCCCTTTATACGGGGTCCCTTACTGTAGAACTTCCAGATTGGACATAGGTGTAGCTGCAGCCCAGAGAAGGCCAACTAACTAGCCAGTTACTCCCCGATTTGACACCAAGATTTTCAGCCTGGCTTAGTAGCGTACCTGGTATTGAAACCCCTGTACCCTACCTCTTTACTGGGATACCTAACCTCATGTCTAGTATCTTCCATCTGCAACATTAGGTACCTCAATAGGGGGTAGGGTGGGTTGCATGGATTCACAGCCTGGGATTCCAAAGCGTTAGAGATAGGAGCAACGAGGGTCAAGGGCTGACAGTTTGTCAGGCATTTGGCATGTGGCCTGCATAGTTCTACTCTGGCTTCGCATATATACCTTCACTGCACACCACTACTCGCTTTTCCGACCTCCATGTTCAACGGAATCTCTCCTTGTAATTATGGGGGCACCTATATAATTCTATCTCTTCTTGTCAAACCAAGCCTGGAGGGTCTACAGAATGTATGGTGGATTCCTACCCTCAGGTTATAGGTCCCAAATACCATTCAGATAGTATTTGGGCCCTAAGACCCCATTTTTTCAGTCCCTGGACCCTCAGCGCTAGATAATTACAGAGATCATCGTTGAGGTCTACATAGGGTATAGCATATGTACACAAGGAACCTAGCTGGCACCAACCTATTGAGTTTTTCTGGCTTCTACACCGTAGCAGTCACGTCTTGAAATCAGTACAACAAAAGGTGACACGCTGAAAATGACCATCTCTAAAATCTTTCGGGCCCAAAGGCCTACCTCATCACTTTACAAAAGCCCTACTTGAAAACCACATAACCCCACACACCAGGAGCAAATGGACTGAAACCTACAACCCTCAACGTTAGACCCACTGGGTTGGCCCCTAAAGCCCGTTGAAAAATGTCAGTATATAGGGTCCCTTATTAAAGCCATTACGGAAAATATTAAATATTTCAGGGGCCTACCCAGCCCCCAAATCCCCACTTTGTCATCCTGCCATGTGGCATTGGCTTGCCCCATGCCCTGATGGGCACCTGCCAAGAGGCAACCAGAGCAAGTCAACTCAACTTACCGGCTTCAAGTAAGGAATGACGACGGAAATGCAACCTACCATATTGTTGGGGATTATGTGTGGGGTGCTATAATGCCATTCCCCCATTTGCTACTAGCAACTAAAAACCAGTAAGTGAATCATGAAGAGATTTCCAGCTGCCTTGATTGCTCTGAAAAAAAGCTAGACACACGAGTCTGAGCTCGTGGTCGCAATACAAAATGTGCCCCCCTAACGTAACGCAAAACAAGGGCCCTCTTACTAGGGGTAGCACCCAAAGAAGGATGGTCAAAGCCTACTAACTTTGCAGCAGGAGTGGGGACTGGGTCTGATTCTGAGACCTCTTCGGAGCTATGTCCGGCCATAAACGCAAGCAAAGGAATGCCGCGAAACCCCATAGGGTAGTCAAAACAACATTCTACTTCCTTCTTTCTTCCGGGATCCAGGTAGGCTGCTTTACGGCATTTCCCTTCATGCGATATAGCGGGCTCATACAAAGAATGGAACACAGTATTGTTGCTCCTGACGCAGTAGCTGTCACACATCTCAGAAATCTACGCGGGTGTTGATGACATGCCGGGATGACACCTGCCACTGCTGCTATCTGTACTATCGATCTCGCTCGCAATAGATATTCCAGATCTGTGTCTGCGTCATACCTATGCATCTTTATTTCTTCACTTTTGTAGAACCCATTATCAAGGTGTGCATATGTATGTACGCACTTATGTAAGTCTGCGTCTATGTATGGCCCTTTCGTGGGGACAACACCCCTGGCCGCATTCTGCAACATGCGCTGCAAGGACCGAGCACTAAAAGACCTTGAGTCTGAGACCGTCCCATGCGCCCCCTGCAAGAAAGAGAGAGAGAGAGTCCCAAAACAGGCCTTGGGGGGTTTGTTGCTAGAGTCCAAAATAGCCCAACTTGTACTTCACTCCCCATGTGCCCCTAAAATCCGCTATGTTTCCTTTCCCTTTCACGGTCCGTTTGGAGGCCTCCGAGCTTCTCTTCACACACGCGAACCTGACACTTCTATGGATGCGCACTCGATGGAATCAGCAGTGTGTAGTAGCATACGAGTATAGTGCTATAATAGATATGTTATAATAGTAGAATAGTATAATTGTATGATTGTATTTTAGTATGAGAACGAGAACGGTCTTATATGACCATGATAACAACAAATTATCGTGTTCCAACGCTGCCACTGTAGATCTGATGATGCTTATCCAAATTTTGGTCCCTGTTGCGATATGACTGTACGTAATCTAAACTCCTTAAAGGAGAGCATATAAGGGAATATGTAGGGGAGTATGATAGGGGTTAAGGGAGACACTAGGAGTGTAGGCAATGGCTCATGGGACTTCGACGTTTTGTGTGTTTGTGTGCGCACGTGTGTGCGGACCAGGGTTTCCATCACATCCCTGTGTGAGCTGATGTATCACTGGGCTTACTTTGAGTTTTATACAGGATTTGGCAACCCCAAACCTCAAAAAATCTTCTGTCACCATTTGCCGAACAATTGCCTATGCAGGCTTCGCAGAGATCAAGAGTTCTGGGAGAATCTATGGAGCCCCGGCTTGAAGGATCTACAGTTTTGGGTTTAGGCTCCACGGCTTAGGTGGGTTAAGGCAGAACGTATGAGGGCTATTCTAACTTATAGTCCTAAGGTAGGTCCCCATGTTGTGATTTTGGTACCCGGTCGGGGCCCATGATATAGGACAACCCCCGTATGGCCAGGGGTTCACTTCTTCATGGCAGTCATTGCAATGCCTTCATATGGGGGGTTTGCCAAGATCAGGGGTACCGTTTTGAATGTCCCTATAATGGGGAGCATAGTATTCTGGGTTTACGCCTGATGATTTTGATGATCTGGGTCCCAGGACGAAGGTGTTGAGCTGTTGTAGGTTCAGTGCAAAGCATACACAGAATACGTTCTCTTGCGGCAAGTCTGAAATTGGCACGAAAAACTCAAGACAAGCGTATCAGGAGTTCCAACATACCCATTCTTCAAGAACATTAGGCTTTCTACGCCTGTGGCAGCAGTAGCTGGGTCCACACGGCACTTGAGGCAACGGATCCCAAATGCAGACGCCTATGAACATTGTCTAGTTCAAAGACACAACATCTCGTATTTGAGAGCAATATGGGAAACCCAGAGGGTCCACATATAAGCATCAGGGATTTGGGCCCATAATTCCTTCTATAATATGGTATTTTGGGGCCTAATTCCCTACTAGTTGTATATATGGGCCCTATGGGAAAGTCTAGGACTTGCCACTGCCCACAAACATCAAACCCTTTTCACACAAAGCACAACACCCTAAACCCTTGGACCATCAAGCTCTTGCAGAGCTAACTTCTTGGATGTTCTTGGCAAGTCCAAAGAAGGACCCAAATAAAGTAGAGAAATACCATGGAGCCTGGGAGCATCTATTCATTCTGCAGGAAGGATTTGAGATGTAAGGGCATGAGGATTATTGCGAAGGTTCTGTTGAGAAACTCTCTTCACATCATCACTTCTTGTAATTATACTGCATGAAAGCCCTCGAGGCTGGAGATTAGAGACTCTGCGTTCTGTCCCAATCTCAGACGCCTGATCCAACACAAACTCTGCTGACACCAAGCTCTGGCATCATGCAGGGTCTTAAGCAATCAAAATACACATATCACCAAAACCCTGAGCCATGTTGTAGGCCTCTACATTACCCAAGCCCACTTGTGACTGTCTGCCTTCTTTTGAAGCTCCCCATCAGAAGGGCAGCGGCCGAGCCTGCAAGGGACAAGCTTCTGCGTCAGCTTTGGGTATATGCGAATAGCTCCTTAAAAAGCCCAAAATACTGAAATCCTCAGTATGTACCCTGAATACATTTCAATGACAACAAAACGTACATCATCTTCCGAAAAGAAACGGTAGGAATTGAATCACTACAGTTCATGCAGGATTTGTTCATTAAGCGTGTGACTCTGCTCAGTCCGAAACACCGATGCTGAATATCAAAGCCCATCCACTACCCCGACCCTGCACTCACCTGAACAGGTCGCCCATGCTCCCATGCTACATAAGAATAGTTGTGGTGAAGGTCAAGGCTGTATCCCAAAAAATCAAAGCTTTCAGTTTGAAGGGCTAGGCCAAAACAACCCGAATCGCTTGGGGCTCCTGAACTCTAACATGGAGGACGCTTCTGCTTGCTTTGAGACCAACCTCGCCAGGCCGAAAAAAACGGAAATTTCCACTGGTTCCTAGAGAGCTCGGCCCTCTTGATGAAGGGATATACCCTGCATGATACTAAGCTCCCGAATGTAATTGAATCTAAGTTAAAGGGCATCGTACCCTAAATGCCCTACATGATAAGAAGCTCCCTGACATACTTTCAGCTCTATGATCAAACCCTAAACCCTACATGGGCTGGCTGGGTCATACAAGAGCTCTGGCTCATAGTTGCTTCCAGTTGGTTGGAGGTTGCTATTGCTCTTCAGAGCGAGGGCACTAGACAATATCTAGCATGGATCTGCGCGGGACTCCCGCTTTGGGGATTAGGGTTTGGGGGTTTAAGGTTTCAGGGTCAAGGGTTTAATGTTTAGGTTTTACGTGAGGTTTAGGTGTTTAGGGCTTCTGCTTCGAGATCATTGGTGAAATCTAGCTGCACGACAGGAAGCATTTGAACAGTGATAGCGGAATACGTGGGGATCTCCCAAAATTAGTGGGACCATTTTGGGGGTGCCCAAAATATGGATAGCAGTATTTTGGGATCTATATTGGGGTCCCCTATTTAAGGAAACTACGACATACAAATACCCACAGCCTTCACTTACTTTCCCCAGGGATCGCTTAGCCTGTGGCGCTGATTTCGAGCTGGGCTAAAGCGAGGTTGATCAGAGCGAAGGCTCCTGCATCTGTGCTGCCTACAGAATCCTGTTTTGGGGTATCATTAGTATATTGGGGCTATATAGGGATATGGAAAATAAAATGGAAACTACTATAGCATATTGGGGATTAATTTCGTATCCTATTTGGATGTTAGTATGCACACAGGTTCCTGTGTTTGAGTATCACTAATTTCGTCTGGTGCTGGGGGTGTTACTATGAACGGGCGGCAATTAAGACGGTCAGTGCTACCAGGAATCCTGAAAAGCGCGTAGGCTTCCCTCCGAAAAGTGGCTCGGCTACAGTTTCAATGCCTGTGGGGTGTTTCTGTGCAGGTACTACCTGAAGTGTCGAAGTCTGAGTAGTCCCGCAGGGCGGGAGCAGGAAGTCGACCCCTGTGTACGCGTGAGCCAAGTATGAACCCCGATTACACTATGCAATCGTTTTTGTAGTGACTCCCCAAAAAATGGCTCCTAGGCTCCTAGGTAATAAAACTCAGGGAAAGCATGGCTGCAAAGCCCTTGAGCTCCCCAAAACGTAGGGCCAGTATCTGACACCTGAACCCTTAACCTTAACCCTTTAACCAGGCTATATTATGAGGGTTGTGAACTGCTAAGGATCCAAGGACCAAAACAATGGGGCTTTAGGGCCCAAATACCATGAAGAGTATAGTATTTGGGCAGAAAAGACCCTGTTGCTTGGGTCCTTGGACCCTTTGGGAATACCTAAGGAATACTATGGGTTGCAGTAAGGAAGAGCCCAATAGACTCTTCTTCCATTTACGCTTTTGGTCCGGGTAGACCTCACGCTGAAAACCTCGTAAATGGACCTCCGTCTTGAACCTCAAGCCTTCAAATCTTGCAGCCGGCCTGGGGAAAGTCCAAGAGCAGCGATCCACATCATGGAGCCTTTGGCCAGCCGACCACGGTTTGGGGGTTTACGGGTCTTAGGGGGTTAGTTAACCCACAGGGTCCATATATACAACTATGCGGGATTTAGGCCCCAAAATACTTTACTATAGAAGGAATTATGGGCTCAATTCCCCAATGGTTATATATGTGGACCCTCTGGGTAAGCCTAGGTTGGAAATTTGTGGTTAGGTTTTTACAAACCAGGGATGAAAAGCTCTGTCTTTAGAGCGTAGGGTTTGGACACTGGAATCACGGGACCATGATTTGCGGATTCTAGGGCTTAAGCAGGGCCTAACCCTTAAGGGTCCAAGTACCTAATAAGCATATACTTACCCCAAAACCTGTACTATAATTACTCTTACCCCAAACCCAAGTACCTAGTTATTGGGTACATGGACCCTTTAGGTAAGTACAAGGCACCAAATCGTGTACAACATCCCCAGGGGGGACCCTAAACCCTAAACCCTAAACCCCCTAAACCCCCTAAACGCTAAACCCTGAACCACTTCATCCCGAAGCCTAATACACCCCTAAACGGTGATCCGCCATGTCATGATGAACACGGTTTAGGGTTTAGGGTTTAGGGTGATGAATTCAGCAGATATGAGCTATGGTCTAAACTCCTAGTATCCCCCTTAAATAACCCCTACAGTAGGATCCCGATAGAATCTCCTATATAACCCCTCCTAAGGAGATATTCAGCTCATGTCTGAACAAGTCCGAAGTTGATACTTCATGGCATAACGTTACAGAAGGATCCCAAAAAACGGGCTGCATGCATGCAATTTCAAAGATTGGTGCTCCAGGATCCCCATAAGGGTTTAGGGTTTAGGGCTATAGGTTTTAGAGTTATAATTTTTTATAGGGTTTAGGGTTATTGATTTTAGGGTTATAGGTTTTAGTGTTATAGGTTTTAGGGTCATAGGTTTTAGGGTTTAAGGAAAACAAAAGCTATCTCAAGCTTAAAGACTTCAAAATCGTAACCTAGAGCTTCACAATACCTACCATTCGCCATATAGTAGCTTCCATCAAATAAGGGGATCCAAATATAGGCCCCCGAACACGATGATCCTTCTTATTCTTATGGGGAGCCCCAAAAAGAGGGTACCCAAACTTTTGGGAAAGCTCCATATTAGAAAACAATAAAACCTTCCGCGAGCTCCAAGCCATAGACCTACTTGTAGGGTAGACTTAGCTATGTTGGTCTCCCCTATAAGCTACGCAGCTACATAATCTCCCCAGTTATCCCCATTATTGACCTACTTACTGAGTTCCCCCGACCCTGCAAAGCATAGCCCTACAGTCAGCCTCCTCCGGAACGACAGTAGCTCCTCCGCCAATGAAGCTGGCGCCTTTGAAGGCATTGCTGGAGCTTGCCAGCCACAGTCCTCGCAGTGCCTCGGGCTTAGATAAGGAAAATTACAAAGGGAAAGGGGTCTAGAGGGATTATATAGGTTTTAGGCTGTTTAAAGTGGCTATGTCTGTGTTAGGCAGTCTAGGGCTTAGGCTTCTTAAAAAAGGGTACCTCTACTTGGAGCTTCAGGGCAGCCTACTTTGTAACCCAACTAGAAGCTGTCTCAGGCCACTGATGTGGCTACAGTTGGGCAATACATACCCTGAACCTCCAGGTAGCGCGGGTTTGTCAGGGTCAGGTGTATCTGGGTCTTTTATGGCAACTTGGATTACATAGCGTGTTCTAGGGATGCAGGGGCCGGGAGAATCCGCAACATTTTTCCTTACAACCTTTTAAGATAGAAGTAGAATAGAATATGCTCCGAAACTAAATCCAAAGTATTTAGGCTCCTACATTGCCTGGGAGTTCATGCATAAGAATGTGAGGAATAAGTTCAAGCCACAGACACAACTAGCTACGGGACTATGGTTGCCTTGCCTACGCCCATGATTCAGGATCTTATTGGGTTTTGGGGAGGTAAGCAAGGACATTATGATGTAGGTGTCTAGAGGCTTCTGAAACTAGGGCTCAGGGGCATAAGACTAAGAAACTAGGGTGTTGGGGTTTAAGGCTCATAGGTTCAGTGGTTTAGGGAGTTAAGATTTAGAAGTTCAGGGGTTACGGGCGCAGGGGCTATGGTGTAGAAGTGTAGGTTGAGGCGTGTTCTCAAAACACGCGGGGCCTCCTCGGCGCCACACTTTAAAGGGCAACAAACCCCTAAGCCCTAAACCCCTACACCCTAAATCCCTAAACCGTGAACCCTAAAGCCTCCACTAAACCCTGAACTCTAGTTTTAAAATGATCTGCAGGGCTTCCTGGTCTCCCAAAAATTCGGAGGATCCCCGTACTCTACTCCTAGTCCCTATACATCCCTGTGACTCCAAAGCCGCAACCCCAAACTACTTGGAGGTTCACGGGACTTAGTAGCTATTTATAACTGGGCTTATAACCCTACTTATGATTGGGGTAACCCCTATAAGGCCATTTAGGGGGGGGTTATAAGTAGGGTTATAAGCCCACTTATAAGTAAGTCCCATGAACCTTCAAGTAGGGTAGGTTTGGGGCGCTATACCAAGCATACAGGGATCATTATGGGATCAGGCGTAATGAAATACAAATGTGTTTCAAGTCTACCCCGGCAAAGCCTCGAAACCCTAAACCCTAAACCCTAAAAAGCTTCGAAAACTTAAAACGAGGGGCTCTTCCCAGTGTTGGTGGGACTCCCACTGCTGCATGGAGAGCTCCTGGGCTTAGGGCTTAGGTCAAAGACTTTAAGAATGTACCCCTAAGCTTTGGGTTCAGGGTTTAGGGTTTAGGGTTTAGGATTTAGGGTTCAGGATTTAAGGGTCCAGGCTTTAGAGATTTCAAACTTGTACCCTGAAGGTTTGTAACCTTGGGTTTGGGGCCCCCAAATACCCAAATTCAGGGCCATATTCCATGGCTTATAGGGGTCCAAGCCCCACCGCACAAACCCCAAGAGTATAAAGGACAACCCCCTGGTTAGGGTTTAAGGTTTAGGGCTTATGGTCTAGGCACGGGCTGAAGGGTTTTATTTTTGAAGCTGGAGTCATAGCCTCACTTCGAACCGGGGGGGGTGCAACTCATATGCAGGGGTGAACAGCCAGGCAACAGAAGAACCCTAAGTCCTAAACCGGGTCCAAGAGCCTGACTTCTGATACCGTCAACATCCCTAACCTCCTAAACCCTCAACCCCAAGCTCTCATCCCTAGGTTCGGGGTTTAGGGTTTGGGGTTCGGGGTTCAGGGTTTAGGGTTCAGGGTTTAGGGTTTTTTAACACCAAACTCCAAATTACGCTTGAACTTCACGCGCCATACCCCACACCCTAAATCCTGGCCGGAAGCTAACAACTCCCAAATCTTCAAATCACAACTTCTAAGCCTTGACCACTTCCCCTCTTGACGCGGTTTAGGGTTTAGGGTTGTGAGGTTTAGGTTTTGGGCTTAGGGTTTAGGGCTTTTGGTGGTTGAAGCAAGGAAGATTATCGTCACCGCACTAAACACCTTGCTAAACACTGCAGTCAAGCAGAAGAAGATGATCTCAGTGCATCACCGGGACTGTAGCATCCGATGAAAATAATTCATACCTACACCCCAAAAGTATGTAGAATAACGGCCTTTTGGGCTATATTTGCGGGTTTTGGGCTATTATTTACCTACTTTGGGGGTCCAGGTAGTCCCTGCATAATGCCAGCTTTCATTTTGTTGTCCACCTGCTTTGCCATGTGATTCTCCATACTTAGGGAACTATAGTCTCCACTTATAAAGTACAACCCAAACCACAAACAAGCCTAAACTGAAAAGAAAAAAAAATCCATTCCATGCGGAGAACCATGGGACTTAGTCACTAGATATAATAACTGGGCTTGTAGGCATACTTATTCTCCCCTGAACCGGCCTTATATAGGTTACCCAAATTACAAATAACCGTTTCACCCCAGCCTTATGTAGTCACGTAGTTACTGAGTTCCAGGCCGTGAAACCCCAAACCCTGAACCCTAATCCCGAAACCCTGAACCCTGAACTCTGAGCCCTCAACCCTGAACCCTGCAACCTACAGCCTGAATCCTGAACCCTGAACCCTGAACCCTAAATCCAGAACCCTAAACCCTAAACCCTATAACCTGGAAACCCCGAGGCCGGCGCCCGCTTCAAAGCCAGACAGCGGGCACAGCCAAGTTTAGGCAGGCGCCCGGGTCGCCGGACCTTGCTTCCATCATCGGCTGAGGGGCTACTGCAAAATAATGCGTGTATATATAGGGAAAATCGAAAAGAAAATGGAAACTACTATACTGTAATAGGGTGTGTATCTATGGGGGTAATATAGGGATAATAGAAGAGGACATGGGAAGTACTATATTATGTAAGGTCATGTATGGTAATTTCCGATTATAGGGAGATCCTAATATAGACCCCCAAATACTATAGTCCTTTTTATTGGTGCCCCAAAAGGGTACCGCTAATTATGGGAAACCCCCATATATGTGTATATACACCCGCTTCTGCGTACCTGAACCACTCAAGTATGTAGAACAACGGCCATTTTTTTGGTGGCTTTGGGCTACAATTTTTATCTACATTTGGCAGGTTCGGCGCCGAAGTTTCAAACCTTAGGGTTGGGGATTTCTGGGAGGTTCATGCCGACTTAGGAAGTACTTGCGGCCGGGCTTGTAACCTTACTCCTAGCTAGGAAACCCCGGGCTCACCTTCTACGGCTTCTACGTGATACCTCCACAAGGGCGGTGTTATTTAATCCCGTACGGAGCCAAACACTTTTGAGGAAGGGTTGGATGGGTCAGGCGCTTTAGTAGAGTCCGGTGCTAAAGTGTAGGGCTTAGTACTTAGCGTTTGCATGCTGCCTAGGAGGCAGGCTGGCCGTTCAGGCTAAGCATTGTACAGCAAAAGCCATGTACAAACAGAAACTGAATGATGGGAGCAACGGTGCCATTGCCACACAAAATGGTAGCAACAGTGATCAAAACAAGAGTCGCACTGCACAAGAGGAACAGAATGGCATCGCCAATAAAGAAATGAATTGTACAAACCTCTTGGGAGGGGCTCTAGAACTGTACTTACCTTAAGGGTCCAAGTACCCAATAATCATGTACTCACTCCAATTCTGTACTATAACTACTATTACCCCAAAACCTAAGTACCAGATTATTGGGTACTTGGACCCCTGGGGTTAGCCTTTTGAGATGGGTTGTGGGATATCAGGGCATTGGGCCCCGGTGAGGTCTGCATCAACTCTGTCTTCATGGAGGTTGGAGGATGGTCATTCTAGCAGTATATCTGCTTTTCGGGCCCGGTCTTAGGTCCCCAGTAACTCCTTATAATAAGAGTACCCTCTTGAGATGTTCAGCTACAACAAGGAGACCCCCAAAATTAAAAGGTACCGCCGGGCTGCCTGGGGTCTCAATTACTCATACTGACAGCAATGGGTACATTGGTACTTGATTGTTTGTGTCGGGATTCAGGCGTCCTAGGGTTCAAAGGCCGCCGGGTTGCGTAAGCACATGCCAAAATGTTCATATCAGCTAAACTTCCAGTGCCCAATACATCATGTTATGGGATTCATTCCTACAGGGTCCCTTGACTAGACCCAAATCATAAATTCTAGACCTGTTCGGGAGCTTACTGGTGCTCAATCGGGAGCGTGGCTCCAGTTTCTACACGAACCCAATCCCTGCGGGAGTTGAGGATAAAGTCCGCCTTAAGTAGATGGAACATGGGGCACATGGGGATCTTATTGTAATATACCCAAAGCCATTTTCTATCTGCTGCACATGCAGACGAGAAGCTTTAACTTCGTCGTCGCCACCAGCCAACAGCCTGAATCAACAATCCCAACATGGCCCCTTGTTGGGGAGAGGTGTGGGGCTTGTAAATCACCTCCCTTGACGGGATGTACTCTAATTACAACTCAAAAAGCATATTCAGCAAGAAATTCAGGGTGATTGTTTGACCCAAGTCTTGAGCAACACCCATGTGAGCGGTTCCACAAGACAATGGGCCCTTTCTCAGGAGTCCCTAGAGTAGGCTAGTAGGCTTCTGTATTAAACCTTAACCATCCCTTGAGGACGTCCCGCTGGCTGCGCCTGTCCAGGAGATCAGCATCTTCAGGAGACGTGCCTTCATCGGCTGGCACCTACGGGGTTTAGCCCAGAGAGTCCAAGTACCCAATACTTGAGTACTTGGGATTTGGGTAATAGTAATGATAGTACAGATTTGGGGGTGAGTATAGGATTATTGGCTACTTGGACTCTTAGGGTTGGTTTTGTTTAGGATTTAGGGTTTATGCAGTTTAGGGGTACTTTTACAGTTAAGGGTTTAGGGTTTAAGGCTTAGGGTGTTGGATTTAGGGTTTATACAGTTTAGGGTTTCGGGCCTCCACAAGAACTCATTGGGCCCAACCCCAAGCACCCTTGGATGGGCAAACTCGAGGCTCTGAATGCCCCTCAAATATTTTATTCATCACTGGGGAAACAGATTTGGTGCTATGTTTGCAATGCTCCAAGCCCGCCCTACGGAAGACCCAAGGGATTAAAGACAACCATAAACTCAAAGGGCACCTACTGGGAACCCCAAACAGGGAACCCCAAGAATATAGTAGGAATACAATTGAACATAAGGACCCTGGTAGGTATGTTCCATGCTACTACATTCTTCGGGTCCTACTACATTCTGCGGGTTCCCCGTTTGGGGTTAGCACTGAAGTCCCTTTATAAACCCCAAACCCGAAACCCTTGAGAGTACCTAGGCTGCCTGGCCAATTCCTTTTTTTTCGAAACCCTGGCAAGCCCTGTTCCGGTCACGGCCCTATGTAAGCTTTACAAACCCTAGATTAACCCTATGTAACCCTGTATGGTATAGGATTGAGGGTTTAGGGCTTAGAATTTAGTAGTAGTCTAATAGTGTTGATTTTTTCTTTTCCATTATCCCTACATAACCCGTAGATCTACCCTATCATAATATAGTAGTTTCTATTTTCTTTTAGAATATCCCTAAATAACCCTATATATACCGTACTATAATACAATAGTTTCCATTTTCTTTTCCATTATCCCTATATAACCCTAATATACCCCAATATATACCCTACTATGATGCAGTAGTTTCCATGTTCTTCTCCATTATCCCTATATAACCGTATACCCCTGAAAAGGTGGGGGAGAGTAGTTTGGGGCAATGGTTAGGAACCCATGACTTGTCAAAGGTTTATAGGGTTTTGGGTTAAGGATTTAGGGGCACCCTAAACCCTAAACCCTAAAACCCTAAACCCTACATTCCGGGGAGTCCAACGTGGAGGCTCGGCTGGCTTAGCAAGCAAACTTCGATGTCCCCTACAAACACTTACAACCCCGACAACAAGCATACCCCAAAAGTTCATCTAGGGTTCAGGGTTTAGGGTTGAGGCTACTAGTAGATCCTCCCGAGCATCCAAGAACCCAACGTAATTGTCAACCATTTTTTCGCACTTCTTGAGATCTGAGAACCCAACGCAGACAAAGACCACCCCCAGCAATAAAGGTTCCCCTTTCCCTAAGGGTCCAAGTACCTAATAATCATATACTTACCCACAACCTGTACTATAATTACTATTACCAAAACCCCTAGGCGAGTGGGGCGTCGGGGTGGAGAGAGGGAGGTGATTGTAAGCCAACCGCAAACAGGCCTTGGGGAGCACGTCTAGAAGCAGCTTCTGCAACCTCAGCAGCACAACGACTTCGGGTTCAGAGCGTCAGACTGTTAGGGACTCATGGCTCCAAAGACTTATTTATGTGCAGTTCTGGGTGCCAACACCAGGACTATTGATATGTATATATATATATATATATATGGAGAGTTTCATAAATAAGGTCCCAACATTAACTACAATATGCTATAACCCTCAGGATAAGAACTGCCAAATCGGGCCCCCTATTTTTTGGAAGCCCCTGCTTATGATTCTTTAGCGGGTTATGCATATCTGAGCAGAGATCCCTCCAAATGTCGATGCTGAACATACCCCCCCAAGATATGAGCATCTTGTTTTTTGGAACCACAGAGGCTGTATGCCAAGACAAACTTGCAACAGTGAACGCTCTTTTGGACTTTGCGTTGAGCGGAAGCATCTCTTCCAATGCGCTCCACATAGGGGGGTGAGGCACGCCACGTGAGCTATAGTATTCTATTGCTCTTGCTTCAGTCCGCCTTTTCGCATACGCTTCTGTGGGAGAGTTTGACTATAGCTCATTTGTTGAAAACCTTGTGGAACCAGTGCTTCAAATCGTCCAGAAAAGGCCAGCCGGATGAGGAAGTTTGGCAAGCTGCGCGAGCAACTTTGTAGGCACGGCTGACCTACGGGGAGGCTGAGCGTGTAGAATTTCGGATTTGTGGGGTTTGGGGTTTAGGGGCTGGGTGGGTCTGGGGTGCGGCAATAACGGAGCGTGTTGTAGGCTATCTGCTTGGGACAGTGATATATCCAGGGCCTTGTAGAAGAAACCTTCAATCGTACCCCCTAGAGCAAGCTACGAAATGTGCAGAAGTTCACCCGAGTTCTTTCAAGATGGGGGTTCGCCGGGAATAGGGAATACAGCTATCTGGGGTTTCCCATATTAGGGTTACTGTTATGCGCGCTCTTGTCATAGGGATTTCATTTTTTTCGCTTTACATGGGGTCTCTATATTTAAGGAAACTTCCAGCTTAGCCCAACACTCCTGAACCTCAAAGCCACTAGCAACTACAAACCGTTCTCCAAAACAGGCACCCTAGGGTTTAGGGTTTAGCGTTTAGGGTTAAGATCCACAGGCGGCTGCAACTCCTGCCAGGTACAGGTTAGACGAGCAAGATGTGCTCATGCACTGTATGGTTTGGGTACTGCCCTCACCCAGTAACAGCTGGATGATAATCATCATATACTTTTATGTAGCCCTGAATATTTCCCCTTGTATCAACAGTTCCTGGGTGGGAGCAGCTCCGGACCTATGAACCCTAAACCCCAAACCCTAGACCTTCAGCCCCAAACCCTGCACCCTAAAGCTACAACATAATCAAGGGCCTTTGGGTAGGGCAGCACCCAACCGTAAGGGTCCAAGTACCTAATGAGCATATACTTACCCCAACCTTGTACTATAGTTACTATTACCCAAAACCCAAGTACCTAATCATTGGGTACTTAGACCCTAAACCCTATATACCCCTATATACCCCTGTATATCACCTTTAAAGGGACCTACTTATTAGGTACATGGACCCTCTGGGAAAGTTAGCGTGGGTATGGTCAATGAATACCGAAACCCGAAACCCCTAAACCCTAAACCCCTAAACCCTGAACCCCTAAACCCTAAACAGCTTTTTGGCCTGCCAGCCTGGGTGACCGACCGGTGCAACGTCGCAAGGCCCGGCCGAGAAAGCCCCGAAGCTTTGAATCGTGAATGAAGGAATACCAAACCTAGGACCAAGATTTACGGGTTTAGGGTATAGGGTTTACGGTTTAGGTTTATAGGGTTTAGGGTTTGCGGTTTAGGGTTTGGAGTTCAGGATTGTCCTTCCTTGTGGAGTTCTGTTCTACATATTTACAGTGTATATCCCTAAAAAGGTAGGACATCCAGGGTCCAGGTAGGGTTTAGAGTTTAAGGTTTAGGGCAAAGGGCTTGAGGGGAAATGGAGGAGGTAACGTAAGCACTATCATAGAGGTTTGTATACGGTTTTTTCAAGGGATTCATGCCGCCACTCCCCCTTAAGCACCGTTAAGTAAAGTTGAGAGCTACGACGGGGGGGACCTTCAGAATTCTTGCGGGCTAGGTTTAGGGTTTAGGGTTTGGGTTTAGGCTCTGTGGAATTTCTTGGAGTTCCCTCTGCAATTTGGAGCCTTGTGGTATTCTCAAAATACCGACTCTCTTCTTGAGGTCTGAACAATGGGACTAATGACATTTTTTTGGGGGCATATGAATAGTTCGCAAATTTCGGGTCCCATTTTGGTACCCCCTAAGCACTAGGTGCCAAAATATAATCTATAACCAAAAGGGGCCCATCATTTTGAGAACAACCCATATGCGCCGACCTTCGTCTTGGGGCATATGGGGGTTTCCCAAAATTAGGGGTACCTTTTTTGTGGGTCTCTCTGATAAGGACTAAACTATCTTGGAAATTTGGGGATCTGTATTGGGGTCCCCCTATTTTGGCAAACTTCCATTTTCTGCTGTGTGAAAGTCTGACTATGTCTGAGTCGTAGGGGTAGAGGGATGTACGCCCATGTCTTACTGCAAAGCGCCCTAACCCCATAACCTGAGCCACAACCCCTAAACCCGAAACCCTAAGCCCTAAGCCCTAAGCCCTTAACCACGAACCGAGAGCCCTAGGCCCTCAACCCTAAACCCTTAAATGAGTTCTCTTAGTTTTTCCGGGGTTGAATTTCTTGAAGTAATTGCCCAGCTTAAGCCCCAATCTGCTCCCGTGGTCGAGTGCCATGTTTTGTTCGGGGCTTATTGTAGGAATACTGACTATTGGGGATGAGGGCGTAGCATAAGCAGGGGAAGGAAGGAATCCCTCAACGCAAGGATCTGTTTCACAGGGGCTTGCCCTGAAGGATGCAACTCAATTCCCTTGTAATCATCCCCAATACCTAGACCCTAAACCCAATGTTCTATCTAGCCCCAATATACTGTAGTAGTTTTCCATTTTCTTTCCATTATCCCAAGGTCACAATCCCTCGCTGAACGCCAATGACTGCGAACCCAGGACCAGAAGCCATTATGCCTGGACCCCAAACCCTAAACTCTGACCCTACTCCCCCCCGAAAAAAAACGATGAAAAACTGAGCCCGTGGCTCTGCACTGCGCGGCGCGACTGTTCCATCGTTTGCTCTGCCAAGCCGTCATCGCACGTAAAGCTCTCTACGATGTTGCCGTCCTGGCACGCGTTTGGGAGCTTGATGTCTAAGGGTGAGGGCGCCGGATTCCAGGCACATCGCGTAACATTGGATGCAGGCTTCCATCTCAAGGGATGAGGTTACCAAAGATACTGCTGTCCTGGTTGGGTTAGATCTTATGCACACTAAACTTTCAAGACTGAAGGAATGCAGGGTGCAGGATATCATGCTGAATACGCTTGCGCTCCTCGGCTAGGAGTTGAGAAACTCATATTGATGGTTTGGGTACCTTGGACGGCTACACCTTGAAGCCCTGAACCCTATAGTCCCCCTTAAGTAGATAGAACATGGCTTTGGGTATATTAAAATAAGATCTCCATATACCCCATGTTCTATCTACTTAAGGGGACTATAACCCTAAGCCATGCAAACCCTGTCCTGGATCGTCGCAGCTAGCTCTCCAAAGGCGTTGGACATTTCCCGCCAGCTGGCTTGCAGATGCCGATGTGACCGCGTCATGCTGGCCATACCTAGGGTTCAGGTTTTAGTGTTGAGTACTCGTTGGGGTAATATTAGGGTTATTTGGGGATTATGGAAAGAAAATGGAAACTACTATCATGGGTTAGATAAGGTTTAGAACCCTAAACCCTAAACCCTAAGCCCTAATTTCATGTCCGGGCTTTAGGGGTCTACTTGTGAAAACGTTCCGACTTAGGGGTGGAGCTTTTCACGGAAGCTCATTGGAACACGGTTTTGAAGTTTTATTGAGGTAATGTATGCTACGGGGCAACATCAGACAGCAAATTCCAAATCATCAGGCAGGCAGGCAGGCAGGCAGGCAGGCTTTTTGAGTAGGTGTTCTTGCTGATCCAACCCTGAGAGTCCAAGTACCTGACAGTCATAAACTTACCCCACACCTGGCCTAGAATTATTACCAGTCAAAACCAACTACCCAATGAACGGGTACTTGGACCCTAAACCCTAAACCCTATAGACCCCTATATATATCCCCTTTGCAGGGACCTAATTATTAGGTACATGGACCCTAAACCCTAAACCCTTAGATTATGGACCCTAAACCCTAAACCCCTAGATTATGCAGCAGATCCAAGGTTCCGGGGGCTTGGGCCTTCGATTTTTTCCTGTTAGCCCCCCTGGAACATCAATCCTATGCGAAGCCCCAAACGTCGAAGCCTCGACAAGTGTGGAGTATAGAGTTTAAGACTCTTTGGATTCTGGTTGCGCACGGAAATGAAGAACGAGTTCTGCCAAGGTGACATGTTAGGTATCCCCCAGCTTGGGGGGACTATCGCTCCGTCCTTGGAGACTGAGAGCTGGCAAAATGGTAAGTTGCGCAAAGAAGTACAACCCTTCAAGGCCAACCCATGTCATACAATTCAATCCCTTTATGAGCAAAGCCTACCCTAGGGCTCCAGTTACCTAAATGACGGGTTCTGGGTTCTGTATACCCTATAGTTTCATAGGGTAACTGGGAGCCCCAGGGCTAGCTTAGGCTACAAAATCTACAAACACATGAGGCCTAGGCCCGCCAACCCCTATACCAAACCTGAACAACATATACTTCCTAGACGCAACTCTCATTCTTTACACCCCTATAGCCCTCAACCTGAAGCCCCTAAACCCTAAACCCTTACAACCCTAAACCCTTACAACCCTAAACCCTAAACCCTTACACCCTAAACCCGGAGGCTTAGCTGCTGTAGGCATAGGCCCTCAGAAGCTCCTCGGAGCCCAACTTGCACGACTGGTAGCCATCCAGCGCAGCTAAGGAAGCTTGGTGTCCTTGGGGGACTCCAAGAGGTTCGGTTTGGGGTCTAGGGCTTTAGGATTCGAGGGTTTTTGCATTGGGGTGGTTGAGGTTTGTGAATTTATGGTCTGTATTTTCGGAAGTAGACTGTAGCAGTAGCGGGTGGTTTGTAGACTGGAGACAAATCTTAAGGGTTGCTATCCTCAGCTGCTCAGCATGCTCAAGAGGAGGGTGTGGGTCTGCCAAGATTCACTGCTGTTCATACTGAAATCTTGCATGCAAAACCTTGGTGTACGAGAGTCCACTATCCCGCAAGGTATGAGGTACTTAGAGTCATGCAAGAATTTTAGGATCCACATGTATCCGCTGCATTGCTCTAGCATCATTGCCTAGTCATGAGACTCCTCCTTCTGTACATTGATACGGTTGCAACCACTGTCCTTCAACATGATCATTAACCCAAATGAATACTTACCCAAAACCCTAAACCCTATAAACCCAAAACCCTCAACCAGAAGGAGTATCAGTGCCCAAATTAGGAGCCCAGGTTCTACCTGTTGCCTTCATGCCAAGCAGCGTTGCAGCTCCTCCGACGCCGTGTCCAGGTACCGGTCGAAGCTTTTTCTTATCCTCAGCTGCTCTTGGAACTCTGAAAACTACTGTTGATACTAAAAACCCTGCATGACCTGGCATAAGATACCTCGGGTCATGCAGGCTTTTTAATACCCACCGTACTTACGGTTGTCAGCGGCGGGTGTGGCATCAGCCAAACACCGCAGAGTAACAGCAGACCTGTCCTTGTGCGTGCCTAAACTTCCCGCAACTATGGCAACCCTCCGAAGTTGAGGATGTACAGAACAAAAATGAGAAGATTGCACTGCAAGTACAGAGACCTGTCAGAAGGGGATAAGCTTCACATCCCAAAGTTCGCAAATGCCATGCAACACCTGTATCTTCACATGCTAAAACAACATGAGAAAAAGTCAAAGGAAGTTGTTACATTACGTAAGCTACTTACGGTACCCATCCTGCTATTAGTAACTTGCCCAGCATCCTCCACCAGAAGTGGTCCAAGGTCGTCAGGGCTGTAGCGCTGCTTGCAGGAACTGGGAAGTCGGTTGGGCGCACGGAGCGGTAGTTGCCCAGGCGTCGCATCTGAGTGGATTAGGTTTAGAGGTTTATATAGCGTCAAAGACCAAAAGCCTCGAAACGACTTCCAAAACAACGCGACATACAAACCTTAAATTCTTTCCTAAGGGTCCAAGGACCCAAATAATAGATTTTTTTGGCCCAAATACCGTTCATATCATAGTATTTATCATTTGGGTCCTTGGACCCTTAGGGCTACTTCAAAACCTGAATCTTTGGTAGGGTGCATTCCTCCGTCAAAGGCTTTTGGAAGTCCGTGGTACTTGGGGGTTTCCCCAAATTAGGGGTACCCTCTTGCGTCCCTAGAATAAAGGACTAGTCTAGGTTGAGATTGAAATTCAGGTCCCCCTATTTTGGGAAACTACCATGTAATCCCATGTTCCATGTCTATTCCATTTGATTCTGCAGTATCAGCGGGGGACTCGGGTTTACGCAACTTTGAGATGTCACCCCACACCCTAAACCTTTACCCTATCTGGAAAATACCACAATTTGAGATCTCCCCACCTGACGTCGCAGCTGAGCCTGCAGATGCCGCACCTGATGACCGATCTGCCTCGAGACCCTCTCTGCATGGCTTCCTGCCTTGCGCGTTTAAAGGGGGTAGGGCGTAGTAATATTGGGATAATATAGGGCAATATAGGGTCATGTAGGGATAATGGAAAAGAAAATGGAAACTACTACATACTAGCACAGAATTTATTGGGGTTTATGGAGCTATCAAAAAGAGTTGAGGGTTTCTAGGCTTGTAAGGTCTACATTATTGCAAGATCTAAGGTCGTAGGTTGCAAGTTTAAGCCCTATAAGCGCTAAACCCTTGACACAAGGTTTAGGTGATCTTTGCCTCGGGGTGAGGTAAATTCTCGGCAAGAAACCCCGCAGAATCCTCAGGGCCGACCCTCATTATCTTCTTGTAATCCTCAGATATGCAGGAGATCCCTAATCTGAGAAACTCCAGGCAGGGATGTCCCGGGCTCAAATAATCCTGATGATAAGAAGGTTCCTGATATCTACACGGTGCAGGGGAGGGCGAGTTGCGCGTCGAGATGTACGAACAGGGGAGAGAGAACAGGAAACCATGGAGACGTCCAGGGTTGAGAGCTTCAGGCTCAGGCTTCGACATTAAGGTCATAGGGTTTAGGGGTTTAAGATTTAGCCTCAAAGGCATACCTTCAGGGTCAGGATTACCGGTCAGGGTGCTGCCTGTGGGGCCCGTGGTGTAGTTCGGAGTTCGGGTCTTATAGGATTCATAATTGCGGAATAGATGCAAGTTTTTCCCTATACTTCAAGAACCGCCGGCTCGCGAAGAAACTGCTTGCACGTAACGGCTGACCTTTGAGAGCAGCATCCAGGTACGCACAAAGTCGGCCTATAGAACCCTATCTACTCCGGAAGTATACAGCCAGCCCTAAGCCCTAAGCCCTGAACCCTAAACCCCACACCCTACCCTAAACCCCACAACCCTATAACCCTATCACCCTTTTATCCAGTTCTCGGACCCTCCAGGAGAGTAAAGGCCGAGTCGCAGCGGTGGAGGCGTGAAGCTTTGCGCGAAGCAGCTGGAGCTGACTGTGGAATCTGGCCATGCTCCGAGGGTTGAGGGGGTGTAGGGTAATCGGGTTTAGGGTTTTAGGGTTTTATAGGATTTGGGGGCTTGGGGCTTAGGATTTGAGAGATTTTGGGTTTTATTGGATTTGCGGGCTTGGGGCTTAGGACTTGTGAGATTTAGGGTTTTATTGGATTTGCGGGCTCGGGGCTTAGGATTTAAGAGGTTTAGGGCTTTATAGATAGGATTTGGGGGTTTGGAGTTTAGGAATTAAGGTCTTTGGTTTGGACGGAGATTCCAGCAACATACAAGATGATGTACAAGATGAATCCCTGGCTGAGTCTCGACTGTTCCTACCGTAGAAACTTATGGTTCGTAGTTTTGGCCACAGCTTCTCATCCCCACATCAAGGCGCGTTAAGATCTGCGCATAAACGCCTAGAAAAGGCATCCAGCGGTCTGATATACTATATCTACCCCAGAGGGTCCACATATACAAACCATTAGGGAATTGGGCCCATAATTCCTTCTATAGTATGGTATTTTTGGGCCCTAATTCCCTAATAATTGTATATATGGACCCTCTGGGTACATTCGCATTGTAAAGGGGCTATGACTAGTTGCATCCAAGTATTGAAGTTTCTCCACGGTCAAAAAACAAAGACGAAATGCAGGAGTCTGAGGAAATTCGAAGCGCAAGCCGGAAGCTGTGAACTTAATGTCTCCCGAGATAACCCCTCTCTAGTTCCTACAGACAGGCTAGGTAGGATTATTGCAAGAAACTAGTACTCAATAATTTAAATAAATAGGGAAGGGAAAGCTAGCACCATCTTGTTCTGTAGCCTTCGGGCTCTGTTCTATAGAAAGCAGACATCTTCAAATTCTTCAACAGCCACCAAGAGGCTGAAAACCAAAACGTGGGGCCTGCCACTGCAACACACTCTTCAAAGGCCTATTAGGGTGTAGGCTTCAGGGTTAGGGGGTAAGGGCTTTTTGTGTTCCGCCTGATAAGAACTTAAGAGTTTTTTCGACCCAGGAATAAAGTCATTACTTTGCGATCTCCTGTGCAGGATCTTCACCCAAAAGGAGGCCATACTCTTACGCTATAAGGTATTTCTCGAAAGAGTCCCTCTAAAATTCCTGATAGGGACCGCTATAGTGCCTGTTTATCCCTATAGGCTTCCTAATAGCCCTAGCCCCCCTGTTTGGAGAAAGTCCCATATTGCGGAGTGTAGTATCCCTCCTTTGAGAACCTCCCACAGCCTCGTGGCTTGCTCAGCTCGCTGCCCCTGGCTGTTTCTGCACGCTTCAGGTTCTAGGCATGAGGGTTAGGGTTTAATTAGGGTTTGGGCTCAGAGTTTAGGATTTGATGCAGGGCTTAGGCTTTTGGGTTCAGGTTGAATGTTCATAGCTGGTTCCAGGTAACTTGGATTCTTTGCCAAGCCTTTGAATTTACATGGGCCAGGGTGTCGAGTTTTGGGGTTACGGTTTAGTTTAGAGGGATCCTTGCAACTTCTCCGATACAGACAAAAAATATTTAGGGTTTAGGGTTTAGGGTTGCGATCTTACCCAAGGATTCCATGTAATTACTTTGATTGCATTTACGTGGACCTTCAGCGTTCCTCTGTAGGTACTGTTGCGCTTCAATATCTCCTGCATATTGCCCGGGGTCACGAAGCAAGAACCCCAATATGCATGTACTTGCCCAAGACCTGTACTATTACCCAAACCCAACTACCTAATTATGAACTACATGGACCCTAAACCCTAAACCCTATACCCCTGTATACCCCTATATATCCCATTAAAGGAACCTATTTATTAGGTACATGGACCCTCTGGGACACTTAGCGTGTCAGTGCTAGACTAGACCCCCCGAAGGACAAAGAATCCCTTTTCTAGGGCACGGGACTCCGGCACACCCAAGGATCCGAAGCACCAGTTTAGGGAGTACCTCGACCATATTATTCAGTCCTAGTATAGAAACGCTATTTTGTACCATATAGAAAGTTCGGATCCTTTGCGACAGGAGCCCCCCATGTTTGTAAAATCTCAGCAGCCATGAACCCTAAACCCCAAATCCTTCAAACTGTAGGGGCCAAGCCACCGGTCCGGTGGAGTTCATTAGCTCGGCGTTGGCGAGGAAGTGCTTCAGGGCCTCGCTTTGCTGACCAGGGTTTAGGGATTAGGGTTTATAGGGCTTAGGGTCTAAGGTCTAGGGGTTTAGGGTTTAGGGTTTACAGGGCTTAGGGTCTAAGGTTTAGAGGTTTAGGGATTAGGGTTTATAGGGCTATAGGGTCTAAGGTGTAGGGTTCAAGAAGGTTAAGGGTTTATTTATAGGCTTCAGGGTTCAGGATTTAGGGTCGAAGGTTTAGGGCTTAGGCCTAGGAGATGGAGGAAATCACAGGGCTTTGGGGTTCTTAAGTGGGTCTAGGGTTTAGGGTGCAGTATTCCCTCCATCCAGCAAATTCTGTTGCAATTGTTGGTAAAGATCTGAAAAATGATTTTAGCTTATCAGTACTAGGGTTATCATTGCTACTAGTGTTGTTGCGCCGATGTCAAATACCATGAAGGCAGGCTCTTTCCAAAACAGTGAGCTTTTTGTATACCCCCATCCCCAGCATTTCGTTCCCTTCCAACAGACGCGTCCCATCTTGAGAAAAAGCCAGGTTTTGTTGTGGAGGTTATGACCACTACGTGTAAGCTTACTCTAAGTACATGTCCTTCTTCCCATGGCAGCTTAAGACTGCGGATCGAGCTCTGCAGGCGTTATTGCTGTTTCTCGCAGGCGCTAAACTTATTCTTCTGGGTTCCCATACGCCATACTACCTGCTCAGGCCTGGCAATCAGGCTTATTCAGGCCCAGTCAGACCAGTTGAAAGGGAACCCAGTGAGGGGTGGTACAGAGGGGTTGGCTATGAGAGCCCACCCCAAACCCTCGTGTTGTAACAGTGGGTGGTGTACTATACGAACAGATAGCTCTCTATAACACTTGAGAAAGTACCCAGGTGTTATAGGATTCCTTTGCGAGCGTTATGGAAAGCACCCATCTATACGGTATAAACTACCCAGCTGCAACATACTGCTTAATCAATGATGCCGATTTGCAGCTGTCTTTAGCTTGTGAGCCATGCTGTGTCGCTGTTGAGACTGGTATGGTTGCTATTGCTTCTCCATTCTCTGCAAAGATGTGCATACATATACTGTTGATGAAGGAAATCTTGCATCACCACAAGTCCCTAGGGCCCCTAGGTGCTGCAAGATTTCATCCATCAACAGTATTAGTATATGAGCCTCACAGGGAGGTCCATGATTGTGGAACCCTAAACCCTAAACCCCAAACCCCAAACCCTAAACCCTAAACCCCATCTAACAGTTTGAGCTCGGAGGCCTTGCTGGCAATGAGCTTCGGGACCTCGTCCACGATCGCCGTAGCGTAGCCTCTCTCCAAAACAAGAAAGCTTTACATGAGCTAGTCTAAACTCCTTAAAGGAGTTCATATAAGGGGTTTTATAGGGGACTACTATAGGGCTTATTAAGGGGGATACTAGGAGTTTAGACTATGGCTCAGATGAACTGGTGATATCATTGTCTATATGACGCCACTCAACGCTGTGGCGGAAATAAAAGCTTCATTTTTATAAACCCTGTGCCCTGCAAGGGAGGGCAGGTGAAGTCATGGTAATTTGCCCGCCCTTAAGCCCTGAACCCTCAACCCTTGAACTCTAAACCCAAAACCCTCAACCCTTAGCCCTTAAGACAAAAAAACTTAAGACCCTGAACCCCTAAACCCTAAAAACCCTTAACTCTATAGACCCTAAACCCTAGATCCGTAACCTTTAGGCATTAAAGCCTTAAAGCCCTAAACCCTAACCCCTAAACTCTAAACCCTTACCCTTGAACCCTAAACCCCTTAACCCAAATTTGTGGTGGCAATTTCCCCTCAAAAAACCTGTGAGCTCCCGCAGGAGCAGCTTGGACTGGTGCGCCACCTGAAGATGGGGTTTAGGGCTTTGGGGTTTAGGTTTTCAGGATTTAGTGCTTAGGGTATCAGGCACAGTGTTGTATTGCGAACAACAAGTCTTATCTGCGACGTTACGTAGAAGAAGCTTCCAAGCTTCAGGATACCACCTGCTTCCGAATTGAGCCACCTGGGCGTAGACCTAAGGGCCATGGAGCAGTGTAATAGTACAGTTCAAGGTACAGGGTTGATGCGGGTTAGGGTACTGCACGTAAGGTTTGATACAGGACACGGCTAACATAGGGGAGTACCTGTAACTCCGTTATCGACAGCTTCGCAAAGTCATAGTCCCCCTTTAGTAGATAGAATATGGCTTTGGGTATATCATAATAAGATCCCCATATACCCAATACTCTATCTACTTAAGGTACTATAGACTAAACCCTAAACCGTAAACCCTAAATAGTAGTCTCCATGTTCTTTTCCATGATCCCAATATAACCCATAATATGTCTACTTAAGGGGGACTGTAGGCACAGTGATTGCTGGCTAGAAGCTCCTGGTATTCCAAATAGAGTGCGCTCGGAGGGCTTGCATCGGAATATTCTATTCAGAAATAAGCCTACTATTTCAGAAACCTAAGTCAGTACCCCAATAGTTTCTACCTTTTACGCAAGTTTCCCATATGACTGTACATTAATGGGCCCACGAGAATGGCAGAGTTTCTTAAGCTCATACATAATCCCTGGCCCTGGGCTTCCACTGATTGGCCACTGCCGTCCTTGTATGAGGGTTTTGGAACAACCCCAAACCCCTAAAGCCTAAACCCCTTCAGGGGAAGTAAAATCCATAGATTGGGTACTGCCCCCCCTCAGTAACAGTGGGAAAATAGTTATTATATGGTTATATATAGCCCTTAAAAGGACCCCTAATATAGACTGTTACTGGGTGGGGGGAGTACCCAAACCATAGAATTACTCAGTTTCCTGGGCACATGAGCTATAGTCTAAACGCCTAGTATCCCCCTTAATCTTCCCTAACATACTCCCCTATCCGATCCGCTATATAACTCCCAATATGGAGTTAAGACTATAGCTCAGATGGGTTCAGGGTTCAGAGTTTGAGCGTTTAGGGTTGAACGGGGCCTTGGGGCAGTACAGGCTTTAGGGTTTAGGGTGACGAACTCGCAAATGGCCAACCTCATGCTACGGCTACGTCCTACATCCCTAAACCCTTAGATCCTAATCCCTTAGCCCTGTGCAACACCCTAAAAAACACTTTAGGATAAAACCACCTATAAAAAGCTCTATATTATAATCTATATATATATAATGAACCCCCCTATACAATAAAATCTCCTGATTATTTTGAAAAAAAAACAGCCATTATGTAAAACCCCCTATATTATACAACCTCCGATATATCCCCCATTCGCAACACTCGGCTGCCTCGAGAAGGTTTTTGGGTTGCAGGAGTTCACGGGTGACTTCTGTAGAGTAGTCGATCTTTGCGTCCAGGTATTTCATGTCCTTACTTGCTGAGAGGCTTGAGGGTTTTGTGGGGTGAAGAGTGTAGGGGTCTAGGGTTAAGAGCTGTGAGATTTAGAGGCTTTGCATTGCACACTTTAGGGAGATTATGCCTTCAAAATGATGTACCTAAGCAAAGTGCCCTTATAAGCAGCTTGCAACCGTCGACCCAGTAGACCATACTCCGAACTTGTAGAGTTGTAACCTCAACCCTCTACGCCTACGTGGTACCCAAACTCTGACTGAGGACTCGCCGTCTCCAACATCTGAAACGCTTTAGGTGTTTTAGGGTTTAGGGGTCGAAGCGGGTGCTATGGGCATAAACTCTCATGGAAAGCTTAAGCTGCCTGGGCTTTGCAGTGGAGTACAAGCAACACTCGGTTCTCACACCCCACCATCATGTATCCTGAATTGTAGAGGGCGTTTCTGTCTTTTCGCTGACGAAGGAATGCTACACGGCTTCCTACAATAGCGGACTTAAATCCTAAGCGTCGCAATACTGTGCGTACCCTACGTGGCGCGGACATGTCTAAGATGATGTCTACAAGACAACTTCTCAAGCCATCATCTGGGATATGTATCTGAAGGGAGCACCATGTGCTTTGAGGTACTCAAGTCCCAAACTGGTACATTCACTGAATTCGGTCTCCTAAGCCCCAAGCACAGAGCTGAACGAAGGAACTCCCCTCAACTCTGGAGGGAAAAGGGTTCAGGTTCAAGGTTTAGCTCCTAAGCTCGTACTGTAATGGCCAACCCCTAGACCTTTAATTCCTTCATACCTTAGCGCAAAACCCTTGAAGCCCAAACCTCGGAGCCCTGAAACCTTAAATCTTCATCCAAGAGCTCTTTTTCTGAGGTGGGGCCAAGCCAGAGAAAATCCTTTTGATAAACTGTTACAGCCAAGAGGAGGATACAAGCACTCTCTATACTGGGGATTATAGTACTACATAACACTGACACAATCCCATTTTCTATCTCACTTTTCATTTGAACTTGCACGGGATTCTTGATGATGAGGCAAGTATCCCTAAACTCATATAGCCTGTCACCCTGAACCCTAAATCAATAATCCCTCGAGTCAGGCCCCTACACTATCCCCAATCAAAGCACCACTCATATGAGCGTCCGAATGGCCTGCCTCCACAGACCACTGGACCAGCTTCTGCCTAGGATTTCCAAACCAAAACAGCAGTGCAGCCTCCTTGTAACCTTTAACTGGGGGTATATGGCCCATTTTTAAGGCATCTAGTCTAGAGGGTAACCCTTAAATGGAGGTACCTTTTTAGGGTATATAGAGGGTAGACGGAGGGTCTAGGTCATTGCTGAAACTTCGGATTTGGGCTAAGTTATGTTTCGAGTTCGCAGTTTGGGATTTAGGATCTTCCCCCGGATCTGAACATCAGGGGGGACTACCCGGAAGATTGTTTATGAGACTGTAGCCAGGATGGGATTGCTGACCACGGCTTCTCAGGGAGTATGCCATTGTCCATTCATTTTGCGAAGTGCCATATCTCGAATCCCGACCTACAACTGCTTTTCCGGTGTAGTTGTCCCAAAAGCCTTCGTCGCAGCTCTGAAAAATGACTCATGTTCTCTATATAGACACGAAAACAAAGGCACAACAACTATTGAACTATTGTAGTCGTACGGGGGGTCAGATCAACGCATGATGATATGCGTGAAGATTCAAACACTTTCACGTCCTAATAGACGCCTGAAGAAAGTTCCCACAATTCACAGGCAGGACCTAACACAAACAGCCTACCCTAAGGGTCCAAGTACCCAATAATCATATACCTACCCATAACCTATATCTAAAGTACTATTACCCAAACCCCAAGTATCCAATTATTAGGTACATGGACCCTCTGGGCTACCTGTCTGGGCCTGGCTGCATGTTCTCATTCGAGACCTTGGTGGCCTTCTCAAGGTTGCGGATGATGGTTCGGTCGCCTCGTACCACGGCGTCGCGCAGGCAGTGGATGTCACAGAAGAGGCGGGAGAAGCTAACTTGCATAGGGTCGCACGCCTCGATGTCCTCTCCAAAACAAGACTGCCAGTGCAGAGGCTCGGGCTTAATTGGGGCATAAGGAAAAACCAACTCATGATGGGGAAATGCAAGCCAGGCTACAGCTCAAATTGCGAAATACTTTACGGGAAAACATGCAGAGTGAACATCGCAAGAACACATCATATTCGTTCTCACGGAACGGCTTTGTTGATTTTCTCATCACGCATCAACGGTACACGACTAACTTCGAGCATATCATGCCGTGGCTTTGCAAGAGGAAACAGAACAGCTCCTCCCCCCAAGCAAACATGGAACCCTTGTAGACTCCTTCCAGGGGGACAGGAACCATTGTACGGCCTCTTTCGGAGTTTTGTTACATTGCGGGGGGGGGGGGGGGTGCAGCGGCAGAATCGGCTCGCCCGTCCTCTTTCCAATACTTCAGCTTCATTCCTGACACGACGTTTGGAAGTTCCCCTAAATCAATGTGTATGAGTATATACTGAGCCACGTTTGGCACGAGTCCCACT